>OY747710.1:53475499-53632999 GCA_963556495.2 Valencia hispanica
GGAAATATTAGCAGGTTGTCACAGAAGGAAGCACAACTAGGAACACTGGAGATCCCACAAAACGGTTTAACACTCAGGTAACGAGGATGTGACAGCCAGCTCCTTTTATCCAGCCTGTGATGAGTTTCAATGGCTGCAGAGAGATGGCTCCGCCCCCAGCTTGATGGACATGTCTTCAGCTCACACAGGACCTCTGGTGGAATTCTCCAGGAAAATTGGGAAAAATAGGTTGACAGACAGAGACAGAACAGACAGACAAACACCCCAGATTCCTAACAATCTTGGGGTTTTGTTCACAAATGATGAAATGAAGATTGATAGGCAGATTGTTGCTGCGTCTGCAGTGAGGCGGGTGCTGTATCGGTCTGTGGTGGTGAGGAGAGAGCTGAGCCGACATGCAAAGCTCTGGATTTACTGTTCTATCTATGTTCCTACCCTCATCTATGGTCACGAGCTCAAGATCGCGAATACAAGCAGCTGAAATGAGTTTCCTCCTCAGGGTGTCTGGGCTTTCCCTTACATAAAGGATGAGAAGCTCGGTCATCCAGGAGGGGCTCAGAGTAGAGCCGCTGCTCCTCCACATCGAGAGGAGTCAGTTTAGGTGGCCCAGGCATCTGGTCAGGACGCCTCCCTGGTGAGGTGTTTCAGGCACGTCCCACAAGGAGGAGACCCAGAGTTAGGACCAGGACACGCTGGAGGGACCATGTTTCTCTGATGGCCTGGGAACGCCTTGAGATTCCCCCTGAGGAGCTGGACCAAGTGGCTGCATTTAAATGCAGTGTATTAGCTAGTAGCTAATCAGTTTTGGATCATTTTAGATTAAAATATGCTATTGATATTATTTTGTTTTCAATAGATTTGATTGTCATGTACATATGGTTTGTTATTGCATCATAAAACCTGCAGGTCTAATAAATAGATGAGGTCTTTAATATCATATGCATAATTGTGTATTTTATAGTCCATAGATCAATAAGTTGACCACAGACAATATCTCCAAAAAAACAATGATTGCTTTAGAAACAGGGAGAAGTTAGAGAGGAGCTCTGTTTAAACTTCTATTCCAAACCTTCTTCAGCAGCTCTATCTGCTAACAGTTTTTACCTGAAGATATAATACAACAAAGATTTTATTTATTCATGTACTGTCAGTGTTGTGAGTGCATTCATTTCAAGGCCGACTGAAAGTGGAAATAAATGATTGTCTCTTTTTTGATTCTTGTCAATTTTGTTTTCTTTACCAGTTCCCTGCAGCTGACTCACCATCAAACAACAGAATGTCATACGGGTCCATAGATGCAGGATCCTTTGGCAGTCGGAACCCATTTGGGGGCCCCACAAGCCAGGGCTATCAACCAGTAGGTAAGGACAAATTCTGATTCTTCTAATGAATGTGCCTCTTCATGCTGCACAATAAAAAATCCTTCAGACAGGATTTTACATCTTCAGGATTCAAGTCTATAAACAGATCAGTTGCAGCCAACACAATGCTTTAGTTTAGCGTGTGAAGAAAGTGGCTGGTGGTGACCTGTTCCAACAAAGAGAGCAGGAGAACACCCTTTTAATTGTACAGAACTAATATTTTGTTCCTGGAAAAAAAGAAATCATGAGCAAAGTGTCATGCAAAAATAGCCACAATCACAAACTTTAATGTGTTCTACGGGGATTTAATGTCATTAACCAATACACGGCAGAGGAGAATTGTGACATGGAATAAAAGCATCAAACAAATGAAATCTGTAAACTGGTGTGTGCATTCGTGTTATTCCCCTTTATTCTGACCCCCCTGAATAAAATCCAGTGCAACCAACTGTCATCTAGTTAGTCAGCTGTTTGTAGTTTAGTGTCTGCATCTGTTCTGTTTCTGACCTCAGATGTTTGTTAGAGAACCTTAGAGAACAAACAGCATCACTAAGGCAAATGAACACAACCGACAGGAGAGACAGAAGAACAAGGAAAAGTTTAAAGAGGAACAGGTTGTTAAACATCTCATAGACCGTTAAATCCATCATCTGAAAATAGATGGAGAACAGCACGACTGGAATGGTTTCAAGACATGTGTGTCCACCTAAACCTACAGGCTGATAAGAAGAGCATTAATCAGAGAAACAGCCAAGATGCTCCTGGTAACTCTGGAGGAACTGCAGAGACACAGAGCTCAGGTGGAGGAATGTGTTGACAGCACAAATCTGTACTTTATGGAAGAGTAATAATCCTACGTGCTTAACTAGACTTTTCCATTTTGTTTCTTGAAGAGGTTTTTCCTCTCGTCCGTTCTGAACATGGCTGGAAGTAACTGGTTCAATAAACTGTGTAATTACCAGTATTCATCTATTGACCATTTCATTTTCACATCCTTGTTTTAATCAGTTAGTGTTATTACAATGGAAGTTAAAATAAAATCTTCGAAAAATGAACTTTTTATTTCACTTTCAGAAATCATTAACTTTTCCAAAAACTTGTCAAATATGAGAATACACTCTAAAACGTTATGTTTTCATCCCATACAGCTCGTTGTGGCTTGGTTTCATCAGAGTCACCACTGTTCCAACCTTTCAAAGCAAACAATCACACGCAGGAATTATTAGTCAACACATTTGTCATTTATGAAAAAATGAATAATGCAAGCACTCTGAACCACATGCTGAAATACAAACAAATACATAATCACATAAACCGGAAGTAGAAATAAATGGTAAATAAATTAGATGTTAGGTTTTCTTCCACTGAAGCACGATTAAAGGGAATATATTCAAAACATGTTTAGTTATATAAGCCTTTATGTGAAAAACTGTTTCCTTAGCACATTCTACTGTCATTTGGGCTAAGTAATAAAAGAGGGGACACATTATAATTTGGCATGATTTTTAGCAGAAAATTCACTGATGATTTGGGCTCAATTTGAAGCTATAAGGCATTGGCAGATTCAGGTCTCTGGATGAACTACAAACTCCTCCATGTATAAAAGTAATACAGAGTCAGATGTGTGGTCGCCTGTGTAATCGGATGCTTGGCTAATATCTGACCATAAGACAGAGCAATAATGTCAAATACAGAAGCAAATCTGTAAGAAAAGGCCTAAGAAAGAAAAGAATAAACAACTTATATTGACTCAGACTGACATAATCCTTGAGTGTTTGAGTTTCAGTCCGTTTGTATTTCAATTGCTGTTTTAGATCACGTCTCCCCACCCTGTCATGTCACCCTTTATGTAATATATTCACTTGTCTCCTTCCTCAGTGAATTGTCCCAGTTGTTTCTCATTCCCTCGATCACCCTGTGTGTAAATATTCTCACCATTGTTCTTCTCTAGATGCTTATGTCTACTCCTGCTCTGTGCCTTCGTGTTCTCTTGAATTGTCCTGTAAGTTTTTTGGTTGCCATCATGAAATCATTTTGCGACAACCTTACTGCCTCACAGCGACAAGCAAGTCTTCTACCATAAGAAATCTGTAGAGAAAGAAATGCTCAAACCAGAATGAGCTACAGCAAGAAAAAACAGAGCAGGTTTCTCAATGAGAGACGAAACAACTCTTGTTAAAGGTTTTACATGCTACTATTGAATCACTGGGTGGACATAGTTTTCCCAAAACAGTATTCTTTTTTTAAAGGCTTTTCTCTGGCACTAGTGACCTTTATAAGTGGCTTGGTAGGAAGAAGTGTGTGGGTGTTGGGGCTCTGTATATGGAGCACCCACTGAGCCACCTGATGCCCCCAAAACAGGCAAGGGCTAAGTTAATTCTTCCCTTTGTCAGACATTCAGCTTTGAGGTTCAATTAGATGCTGAATGGCTGAGAGGATTTCATCTGTTCAACAATAAAATTCCTATTTGAAGCAGTACACTGTGTGTGCGGGCTGATGCTCTCATGCAGAGGTCACAGGTTTTCTGAAGGGTTAAGCGGTGTAAAAAGCGGCTTCATTGGATTTGATCCTCTTGGTGCTTTCATTAGCCTTGTAATGGGTTAGGAGTGAGACAGAAGCCCTGAGGCAAAACATGTTCAGCCAGGATAGAGTTGTATGTGTGTAAAACAGATTTTCACTGAGCGACTGAAAACAACTCAGCACATGGAGGACTAGAAACTGAACTGTCTCAGCTGTGGAACGAAAGGCTGCTAATTTGAGATTCTTGCTGGCCAGACTGCCTTATAGTTGGGCACTTGGTCATCTTCTCTATCAAGAAACATGTTATTAACTTTTGGACGAACCATAGTTTTTATTGTTTTTTTTCATAAAGAATTTCCCAACTGAAGTGATCTTTATTTTCCTTTGTCACCACAGAGAGACAGCTGTATGGGACACCTGCTCTAGAGATTTCTAGAACCGTTTGTAAAGTTAGTATTGTCTGTTAAATGTAGCTTTCTTTTTTTCTTGGAAGTCGTAGGCTCTTCTTTCTCTTCACTGGACCTTTCATTTAGCTAGCTTGTGGGTTTGTTTTTAGCGGTGACATCACGTGACCAAGGCAAGCGTCGTGACATGCGTCAAGACTGAGTTAAAGCTGGATGTAAAAGAGAATCCGGTCATTTTCCAAAATAAAACAATAAATAATAAATAAAGCGGAAATACTGTAATTTATTCATTTTTTCTATGTGGCCCGGTATGACTCACGGCCTGGTACCAGTCCAGGGCCCGGGGGTTGGGAACCTCTGGTGTAAACAATAAGACCTCAGCAGCTCACTGGGTCACCAGGCACATACGAAAACAGTGAAAACAATACAAAACAAAAACAAAGTCATTCTTAACCCCATTACCTCGATTGTGGATGTGGTAAACAGAGTGTGTTTTACTAGTAGAAGACATAAGCAGGAAAATTGGTGGAGAAGGACTACAAACCCTAAACCCTAAAACTACAAACCCTAAATCAATGCATTGACCAAATCAATGGATGGATGTGTCATAACTTTCTCCAGCTGAACAGAAACAAAACAGAAGTAATTACTTTTGGACCTAAAGAGGAACGATCAACAATCAGCACACAGCTTCAGTTAATCCAGCTAGAAACTACTGATCAGGCCTGAAATCTAGGTGTAGTTATGGACTCATCAATGCGTTTATCTTTAGTCGGATTGATTACTGCAACAGCGTCTTCACAGGTCTGCCTAAAAAGTCAATCAGACAGCTGCAGCTGATCCAGAACGCTGCTGCTCGTGTTCCTCACTAGAACCAGGAGAGTAGAGCACATCACCCCAGTTCTAAAGTCCTTACACTGGCTCCCTGTAGCTCAGAGAATAGACTTCTAAATACTTTTACTAGTTTATAAATCATTACATGGCTTAGCACCAAAGTATATAGAGGACCTGTTGTCATGGTACCAACCACCCAGATCAGTCAGGTCCTCCAACTCTAGCCTACTAAACATCCCTAGACTCAGAACCAAACATAGAGAAGCATAGAGCTATGCTCCTCTAATCTGGAACAGACTTCCTGACGAGTGTAGAGCTGCTGAAACTCTGAACTGCTTTAAATCGAGACTAAAAACTCATCTGTTTAGAATTGCGATTGAGTAAATGATTACTGTCATATGTATCAAATCTGTTCATGCTCTCTTGCTTTATTGATGTTTCTCTTGCTTTATTGTGTATCATTGTGTATCTATTTTTGTTGTGTATGTATGTGTGCATGTGTTATGTGTGTTTCATGCTAATTTGCTACTTTTAATTTACAATGTTATATTCTATGCTTTTTTTGTTTTTATTTTTATTCACTAACTCATGTAAAGCACCTTGAATTACCCTGTTGTTGAAATTGTGCTATATAAATAAAATTGCCTTGCCTTTGCTTGCCTTACAAAAGAGAAGTAAAAGCAGACTAATTTAAGAATGGAACCAAAACCAACCTAATCTAAACTAAATCAGTCTCTACACTGGCTACCAGTAAACTTCAGAATTGAGTTTAAGATCCTCACATTTGTCTTTAAAGAGCATATTGGCGGTTAAACCCCACCCTAAACCACTGTTTAGAGAAATATATTAGAAACCGGTTCTAAATAAACAATTACTCATAAATAAATGATTTAGACTTCTTGAGTTATTTTTGTGAGAAAATGTAACCTCCGCCAGACCGGAAGTGACATAGGTGAAAGGAGACCTGTCAGCTCCATCAATAGAAACCAATGGATTTTAATGCTGGATCTAACCCTGAAGAACCCCTAAATGTTTACAATTACACATATGATAGAACACAACCATACAGCTATGAGCCTGCTGCGCCCCAGAGACCAGGAGAAGGATTCATGGCCAAAGAAGAGAGATAGAGCTGTGGTGTCAGGACAATCAGTGGAGAGAGAGACCCATGTTAGCATAAACTTGTGTGCTAGCGTCACTATTTCGTACAGATTACTATCATGTACCAGAAAATTAAAAAACCACTTGTCATAGTTCTTAGGTGTTTGTGTTTTGTTGGTTCTTTTCCTTATCTAGTTCTATTATCATCTTAGGTTATTCTTTGTCTTTATTAGTTATTTCTGGCACTTTCTTGTTTCTGTATTTCTTCTTGCTCTTAGATGTTTTTCACCCTTTGCTTCTGTGTCCACCTTCTTATTTGTATTTCTCTTTAGATAGTTTCTTTATTTATTTCTTCCTTCTGTTCTCTAGTGTTTCCTTAACTTTCCCTTAGAGTCCTCCTTAGTCATATATTTAGATAGTTTCTAGTTTCTTAAGAGTTTTCTGTCTCCCTTGCCATTTCTTCCCTTTCCTGTTGTCTCCTTGCCACTCAGCTCTTTACCCAGTTTCACTTATTGCCCTCACCTGGATCTGCCTTCACTAATTGGTCATTGGTCTTCTCTGTCCCTTCCTCATTCCCTCCTCAGTATATATTCAACTCTCATTCAGTCACTACTTGCTGGTTTGTCGTCTATCATCCCTTGTTGTTCCTTTCATATCTTTTCCATGTTTCCTGGTTTCCCTGAGGTTTTGTAAGTGTTTTTGTTTCCTTGTTTTCATTAAATCATTTTGTTTTACTGCGCTGCATTTGGGTCCTCTCAATAAAAGCCATGACAACACTAGTATTTGTCATCTAATATAGTATTGATCCTTGCCAATAATAAACAATAATGAGCTTTTTTAAGTTGTCTCAAACACGTTAATATGCGTTCACGTAATGTGGTATAGCACTTTAGAGAGAGGCGACATACACATTTTCCTGATCCCTCTTTTGTACTGCTTATTTGACAACCCACATATAATTTTTTATATTGTTCTTTCAACAAAGTTTATATTAGCAGCGTAGACAACAAGACTTCCAATACCAAGATCCTGTCAGCATAGAGCTGAGACTCTGATGGATCCATGAATGTGTCTGCCACCTGCTGTAGGTCCAGAAACAGCCGCTGACAGCGGTGCCGATAAAATTGTGTGGGAACTGCACCTTGTGTCAATCGCACCTGATCTCTGCTTCTGCATCCCATGTTGAACTCTATTATGGTGACCAACTGTCCTCTTACTCCCTGGACATGTCCCCTTTTCATGTGCTGTCCGGGGCATCCGGGGGGATTTATAGACTAATGAAAATGTCCGGGTTTTTATTATTTTTCATAGGACCATACTTAAACTGACTGGTGTGATGCATGCAGTATGACAGCCTTTCTCTCATGTGACGTCCTCCCGAGCTGCTGTCTAAGTGCCTGGTTCTGATCCGTTTATTGACGGCACAGACAGCAAGCTGTGCGCCGAGTTGCGCCGCACCACGCTGCGTTGCGCAGCGCTGCTCTGCGTTGAGTTACTGCTGTTTACAAGAAGTCAAAGCACAACCTTCATGCACGAACCACAAAAGATATACTGTCCCGTCGCAACAAATGGGTGGCGGAGTGCACCATTCACATAGCTGGCATGTGTGTTTCTGTGTGACAAAAGTGGCAAATAACCAACAGATCAGATGAACACAAAAACGATAAAAACGCTGAGCAAAGTGAGAGTTGATCTATAAACTGACTGTGGAGGATGAAGATGCAAACTAAACAGAGTAAGCACTTTTTTATTGTGTTTTTGAGTCTGAAGCTGTTTACTTTTATTACAGTGAAAAGAAAATAATACTTGTTTTCTCAGAAGATTATTTCAGATTTTTCTTCGGTTTTTGTCCAGTGCAATTTAAAACGTAAACTAATATTGTTGTTGCTGGTAACTTTTTTAATTCAGAAGAGTAATTATTTATATTATAATTTATTTCCAGAGATTATGAAATAAATTTTCTACTTGTGCAAGCCTTTTTGAAGTCAGTTATTTAACTAATCTTTTCTTACCACATTGAGAATGCACACTTTAAATATGTTAAAATCAAAAGTCTTGGCCAAGTCCTGAAAGTGTTTCAGTACTGTGCCAAGTGTCCTCTTTTTTGGAAATCAAAACATGGTCACGCTAAACTCTATCATGTCGCTGGGATGGTAATCCTCCAGTCTGAAGTGAGCGCCGTTTTTCGTAGCCGAAGCAGAAGTGAAATCTCGTCTTTTCAGTTGCACAAAACGCACCCAGGAATGGAATATGGCACCGTTTTGTTTTTATTTGGAAATTTGGGGACTGGATGTCCTGACAGCCTGCTGTTTGTAAAGCCTCCACAAACACAATTATTTACCATTTTGAAGACAAATGCACCCAATTCAAAACTAGTGAACACACTGACTCTGGATAACACCACTGCTCTATCCGATAACTACCTACTGGCTACACTGAGCTGAGGCAGCGCATACCATATGACTCCCTTCACTTATGTCACATGTCCATATTATAAAACTTTTTTATTAACATTTGTAGCGTTATGTACTGTAAAAACAAAAAATATCCTCAAGCGCTTCAAATAGTAATTTTGGACAACATGTTATCTGCATTTTATAAAATATTTAACCTTTAATATGCTCTTTAAAGGTATCCACAAACAAGCTCCAATCTACATCCCCAATATTCTTTCAGTCCACAAAAGCATTAGATTAACAAGATTTTCAGGTCAATGTATCTAGACGTACCCAAGTCCAAATAAAAACAATGTTTGCTGTGATGCCCCCAAAACTAAAGAACATTAAATTCAATTCAGTTTATTTATATATCGCCAATTAACAACAGATGTCATCTCAAGGCATTTAACAAGAAGTCATTTCAATACATTTATACAAACATTCTAATCAGTTAAAAAGTTTCCTATTTAAGGAATCCCGGCAGATTGCGTCAGTCATTGGCGTGAGGTTGGGCCCCGTTGATGCAGACTTTCCAACCACAGCAATCCTTCAGCAATCCCTCATACTAAGCAAGCATGTAGCGACGGTGGAGAGGAAAAACTCCCCTTTAACAGGAAGAAACCTCCAACAGAACCAGGCTCAGTAGGAGCGGCCATCTGCCACGACCGTCTGGGGGTTTGAGAAGACAGAGCAGAGACACAGAAGGAACAGAAGATCTGATATAAGAGAACTTTCTATGTTACAGAAAGTAAAAAGTTGATAACAGGACACAGTGGATGTTCAGTTACTGGGAGCATCATCCCAGTCGATGCCCCCCCGTCCAACGGGGCATTGCAGCTAAGCAGGATACCAGACCAGGTATGTCTTCTATGGAGAGAAAAACACTGAGAGAAAACAAAGTTAACAGTCGAAATAACAGAATGTACTGTAATACAACTGGAGAGTAGTAGGAGAAAAGGAAGTAGCAGAGTGAAGAAAATTGGTAAGTCTGTCCTCCAGCAGTCTAAGCCTATAGCAGCATAACTACAGAGATAGCTCAGGATGACATTAGCCACTCTAACTATAAGCTTTATCAAAAAGGAAAGTTTTAAGCCTGGCCTTAAAAGTAAACAGAGTGTCTGCCTCACGGACTAAAGCTGGGAGCTGGTTCCACAGGAGAGGAGCCTGATAACTAAAAGATCTGCCTCCCATTCTACTTTTAGAAATCCTAGGAACTACAAGTAAACCTGCGTCTGAGAGCGAAGGGCTCTGTTGGGAACATAAGGAACAATTAGATCTCTGATGTATGATGGAGCTTGATTATTAAGGGCTTTGTATGCAAGAAGGAGGATCTTAAATTCTATTCTGGATTTAACAGGGAGCCAATGAAGGGAAGCTAAAACAGGAGAAATGTGATCTCTCTTTTTAATATTCATCAGAACTCTTGCTGCCGCATTTTGGATCAACTGAAGGCTTTTAATGGCATTTTGTGGACTACCTGATAGTAAAGAATTACAGTTGTCCAGCCTTGAGGTAACAAATGCATGGACTAGTTTCTCAGCATCACTCCTGGACAGGATGTTTCTAATTTTAGCAATATTCCGGAGGTGAAAGAAAGAAATCCTAGAAACCTGTTTAATATGGGATTTAAATGTTAAGTCTTGGTCAAAAATAACGCCGAGGTTCTTTACGTTATTACTGGGGGCCAATTTAATGCCATCCAGATGAAGTGATTGACTAATCAGTTTCTGTTTTAGAACTTCTGATCCAAAGACAGCAACTTCTGTCTTGTCAGAATTTAAAAGCAAAAAGTTTAGGGTCATCCATGTTTTTATGTCTTCCAGACATGCCTGTAATCTACCTAACTGACTGGATTCATCAGGATTTATGGATAAATATAGTTGTGTATCATCTGCATAGCTGTGGAAATTTATCCCTTGCTGTCCAATGATTCTACCAATTGGGAGCATATATATGGTGAAAAGAATTGTTCCAAGCACAGAACCCTGTGGAACTCCACAAGTAACCCTTGAGAGTGAAGAAGATTGATCATTTAAATGAACAAACTGGAATCTATCAGACAAATATGATTTAAACCAGCCTAGTGCTGTTCCTTTGATCCCTGCAACGTGTTCAAGCCTTTCTAAGAGAATATTATGATCGACTGTGTCAAAAGCAGCACTGAGATCTAACAAAACCAGAACAGACACCAGTCCATTATCTGAGGCCATGAGAATATCATTAGTAACCTTCACCAGTGCTGTTTCAGTGCTATGATGAGCTCTAAAACCTGACTGAAACTCTTCAAACAGCTCGTTACTGTTTAGATGCTCACAGACTTGATTAGCAAAAATTTTCTCAAGGACTTTGGATAAGAAAGGAAGGTTAGATATAAGTCTGTTACTCACTAAGTCATCTTGATCAAGGGAAGGTTTCTTGAGTAAAGGTTTAATTACAGCTATTTTAAATTCCTGTGGTACGTATCCGTTTACTAAGGATAGATTCATCAAGAAGTAATCATGTTTGGGAGGATGCCAATTATTTTATTTTTAATAGAATTAATTTTATTTATGAAGAATCCCATAAAATCATCACTGCTAAGAGCTGGGGGAATAGTTGGCTCAACAGAGCTATGATTCTGTAAGTTTGGCAACTGTACTAAAAAGAAACCTAGGATTGTTTTTATTCGCCTCTATTAATGATGAAATATATGCTGTTCTAGCTTGTCGAAGGGTCTTGTTATACAGCAGTAGACTGTTATTCCAGGTTAAATAGGAATCCTCTAGGTGTGTAGAGCGCCATTTTCTTTCCAACTTCCTAGTATTCTGCTTTAAAGTATGCAACTCTGCGTTGAACCAAGGAGACAGCCTCCTATGGCTAGCCACTTTCTTTTTTAAGGGGGCTACACTATCTAATGCCAAACGCAATGAGGACGTAACGCTGTGAACCAGATCATCAATTTCTGAGGGGTTAGAGATAGAATTGCTGCCATCCACTGTGTTACCCTGAGACACTGAGGAAAGTAAGAATGGAACAGATTCTTTAAAAATTGTTACAGCATTATCTGATAAAGCTCTACTATAATGAAATTTTCTTTCAGATTTAAGATGGTCAGTTAAAGTAAATTCAAAAGTTATCAAGAAGTGGTCAGACAGGACCGGGTTATGTGGGTGGACTTTTATTTCCTCACACTCGATACCGTATGTCAGCACAAGGTCCAAAGTGTGTTTGCCCGAGTGGGTCGATCCCTGTACTTTTTGAGTAAAGCCAATTGAGTCTAAAATAGCACTAAAGGCTGCATTTAGGCTATCACTTTCAGTATCCACATGAATATTGAAGTCCCCCACTATAATGACCCTATCAGCATTTAATACTAAATCAGATCAAAAATGTGAGATCTGATCCAAGAATTGAGAGTAAGGGCCTGGTGGACGATACAAAACCACAAACAAAAATGGTCTTAATTTTTTGCAAGTTGGATGAGGAAGATTAAGGGTTAGATGTTCAAAAGAACTGTAGCAATAAATTGGTCTTGGACTAATTAGTAAATCAGAACGAAAAATGGTTGCAACTCCTCCCCCTCGCCCAGTATTTCTAGGAATGTGAAAATTTAAATAACTGGAAGGAGTTGACTCATTTATACTGACATAATCCTCCTGCTGCAATCAGGTTTCTGTGAACAGGGCCCAACCTCACGCCAATGACTGCCGAATCTGCTGGGATTCCTTAAATAGGAAACTTTTTAACTGATTGGAATGTTTGTATAAATGTATTGAAATGACTTCTTGTTAAGTGCCTTGAGATGACATCTGTTGTGAATTGGCGCTATATAAATAAACTGAATTGAATTGAATTGAATTGAATTGTGAAACAAAGGAAATCAATGTGATTGTTAGTAAATGACTTGATTTGTGATAAAGTCTTTGAGGAGAGAGATCTTATGTTTAATAAACCACATCTAATAGATTTATTTTTCTGTTCAGTCAAAGTCGTATTTATCTTTATGAGATTTCCATAATTTGCTTTTGTTAGCTTAACTTTTAATCCATTTAATTTTGGCCGTGGGCAAGACACTGTTTCTATAGGGTAATGGGGGGGTAACAGTACAGAAGCAGCAGAGAGGTGGGTTAAACTACGACTCTGCTTCCTGGTCTGGAACCTGGGTTGTCAGTGTTTTGGAGGACTAATAAATTCGGCCATATTCCTAGAAAGAAGAGCTGCTCCATCCAAAGTGGGATGGAGGCCGCCTCTCCGGATCAGACCAGGTTTTCCCCAAAATGTTCGCCAGTTATCAATGTAGCCCACATCGTTTGCAGGACACCACCTAGACAACCATTGATGGAATGACAGCATGCGGCTAAACATGGTTGTCACTGGTCCGATCAGGCAGGGGACCAGAAAAGATTACAGAGTCTGACATTGTTTTGGCAAACTTACACACCGAAGCAACGCTAATTTTAATGACCTCCGATTGGCGTAACCGGGTGTCATTACCGCCAGCTTGAATAACAATCTTACTGTATTTACGCTTATCTTTAGCCAGCAGTTTCAGTTAGGATTTGATGTCGCCCGTTCTGGTCCCTGGCAAGCATTTGACTATGGTCAATGGTGTCTCTAATGCCACGTTTCTGACTATGGAGCTGTCGGCTATCTGCTGGTTTTTCAACAGCGCGGAGCCGTGCTTCTAATTCTGATACCCTCGCCTCCAAAGCTACAAAAATATTACATTTATTACAGTTACCATTATCACTAAAGGAGGCAGGGAAGTAACTAAACATCTGACAGAGAGAGCAAGAGAGAAGAGAAGAGTTAGAGACAGGAGAGAGAAGAGTAGCCATAGCCGCAATGAAGCTAAGCTAACTGAGCTAGCGAGACCTTACCACGCCAAGAAAAATTGTGTGAAACACAAGGAGTTCCCAAAACGTAAAGTACACCACCACAAAACGTGTGTTTTAGTGTGCTTGTGTGTTAAAATAACTTAGAAAGGCCTCAGCACAGAGAAAATAAGATCAATTCAAGAGAGTCTGAACACCAAACAGCTTACAAGAAGTGCAACAGCGACAACAGGAAATGACGCATCGCGGCTTACCCCGTCATGTGGCCTCCTGATCTGTGTACCATTAGTGATCTGACGCTCTTTACGTCTCATCTCAAAACCCATCTATTCCATTAGCCTGTCATCACTTAGTGAGATATTCTGTGGTTGTTTTGTATTTGTTTTTGTAGATTTTTTGCATGCATTTTTGCTTATTTAAGTATACGGTAGGTTATATTTCTGTCATATAGTGACTCCTTGATTTTTGATCCCGATGTTGTTTTAATGTGAAGCACTTTGGTCACCCTCTGGGTTGTGTAAGGTGCTATATACTCTACTCACAATAAGTTAGGGATATCGTGAGAGACTCAGTGAATGTCATATATATGGTGTTTGTTTCACTTCAGAGATTTTTGGGATAGGGAGGCAATTATATTGGGGTGATGGACACACCTCATTTTGTGTTTTCCACGTAATGGTCTCACTGTGTGCAGTGTGCCTTACATATTGGGGCCAACACCAAAAAATACTAAAGACAACCGTTTTCAGTTTGACATCAATTTCAACATTCTGTGAGTTTAAAAAGCTGGTATTGTCAGTAAGTCATTCCAACTTCATCCTTCAAACAGCCACGAGCACAAGATGTCACTGAATGGACGAGCAGCGCCACCTGGCCATAGCGCGCCTTCGGGTCCGTGGCAGGCAGTCAGATGTTGCAAGTGAACTTGTTGTGTCTCAAAGTGATATCAGCAGACTTTCATCAAGACACGGAACTAATGGCAGAGTTTGTGACAGACCCAGGAGTGGAGCCCCACGAGTGAAAGATCACCACGATGACCAGTACCTGAGGACCTACGCACTCAGACATCGTCATGTAACTGCCACACAGCTGCAGGCCTTTTCTGAGATGTGAGGGGTACTAGGGTTTCCAGACAAACCATTCGCAACCGACTCCATTGCTTTGGCTTGAATGCCACATGACCGTTGCAGGTGACTCAACTGACACCAAGACACCGCCATGAACGTTTGCAGTGGGCACAAGACCATATGACCTGGACAACGCAGCAGTGGTCTACCGTCGTGTTCACTGACGAGTCTCTTGTCACCTTGCACAGAAATGATGGTCGTCAGCATTGCTGGAAAAGGCGAGGCGAGCGATACGCTGAGGTCAACATGGTCCCCAGGGTTACCTTTGGTGGAAGAGGTGTAACAGGCTGGGCAGTCATCACCAGTCAGCGCAAAACTGATTTGGTTATTGTTGATGGCTCAGTCACTGCACGTTCTTACCTCAGAGTCATCATAGAACCCATCATCATCCTCTAATTCCGCCAGCACACCCCCAACTTTCTGTTCATGGATGAAAATGTTTCACCACATCGTGCCAGAATTCACAGCTCGACTTCAGGAAGTCGGAGTACCTCATATGGTATGACCAGCAATGTCCCCTGACCTGAACCACATAGAGCACGCTTGGGACCATCTGAAGCAGAGACTGGACGATAGTATCCCACCCCCACGTGACCTGGCAGAACTGCGTGTAGCACTTGTGGAAGAGTGGAACGCATTGCCTCAGGACAACATCATGAGGCTAGTGAGGAGCATGAGACGTCGCTGTCAAGCTGTCATTGTGGCAAATTGTGGAAATGTCATAAGGTGGTTTAATTTGGATGTATTGCATGTTGTTTATTTGATCAGTGGTGCTCGGATTTATTGCATGTTGTGGTTTTCCTTTTGCTGTTTCTACCACCCATGACTAATCCCTTTATTAACTGCAGGTGTTGAGTAATGGGCCAAAGAGCCAATGGACAGCAGGCAGGGAGGAGGAGTCTTCCATTTTTATACCCAGATTTAGCAGGGATTGAGCAGCTTGTCAGACGGAAGGGATGAGCAGCCAGTGGTCGTCGGCGCGGAAGTGGCCCTGACCCCTGAGCGGAAGGGCGGCCCTGATTACCGAGCAGAGGAACGGTCCAGGGGATGAGCAGCAAGCGGTCGTTGGCGCTAAAGTGGCCCTGACTGCCGAGCGGAAGGGCGGCCCTGATTACCGAGCAGAGCCGAGACAAAGCAGTGGCTGCGGAGGAGCAGCAGTAATCATCCATCGGAGGCAGCACTAGCGTGTGACAAACAAGGAGGTCGGCTGAGGTGGGATCGGCGCACTGAGCGTGAGCAGACTGAGTGGGATTCTGCCTTGCCATAGCCGACGGAGGGGCGTGGTGCCGGAGCTTGATTGGGACATCAGTGACGGAGAAAGGCTTCCCACGGTGACTTTCAGAGCCCTCTGATAAGTATGATCATACCTGCTAAGACTCATTGAATACGTTAATTCTCCGAAGGGGTTTTTAATTTTTGTGGTTTGCCAATAAACTTTGTTAAAGCTTTTGGCTTCCTCATAGTCCACAGTGTTCTCCGCTTGATTATTTTACCTGCGATTAAGTGTGCAGTCTCCTTTGCTGGGGCTTTACATTACAGAAACACCCACTACTGACATTGTTAATTTGTGTTATTTGGGGCTACCCTTGTTATTGTCTACATTTTTGGGGTAATAAATATTACACTAATGAAAATTGTGTTTTTTCTCATTCATTATTAGTAGTATCAAAGGATACATACCAAATGGGAATAGCACTCATGTAAATAACAATATCCCTAACTTATTGTAAGTAGTGTAAATAAACTTGCATTTGAATAAACACAGAGCAAAACACTCTAAAAACTAAGAATCTCACCACAAGGAAAGGACAATACTATACAACTAAATATAATTGAAATATAAAATAAGAGACAAGCCCGAAACACAAAGACCCACAGATCCCAACAAAAACAGGACTATAAGGTTTAAGGACTTAGTAGTAAGGAGCCTCAATGCGCTTGTTGATCACAGCAAAAATGTATTCAGGTGTTTGGTTTCCAGTAGGCTGGAAAATACATTTAGATGCAAACATATAACCACACACACGTGCGTTATAAGTAATGTGTGTGTCCATATAATACGTTTTGTATATATATGTGTATGTATATATATATATGTGTATGTATATATATATATATATGCATTATATTTAGCCTACCATCAACAAGGTTTGGAATTTTATATTCCCTTTAAAAAAATAAAAAACAATGCAGCTTTTATCTTCATTACAACTAAAGTTAGCATACTTTCAAAGCCCATCAGAACTTTTTCACCTGAACATTGAATGCATTTATGAAATGTTGCACTTTTTCTAAAGGTTAATGCTACAGAATATTACTTATGAAACATAAAAAGATGTTTAATAAAAAAAAAACATAATAATGTCAGAGCAAAGAAGCTAAAAAGTTTCTGAATAACATTCCTCAAAACCCTTTAGAGACAGGAAGTAGAATCCCTTCTAGATTCTTGAAACCTTTTAGCAGCATTTAGACAAGACGTAGAAATAGTCTGAGATGGCAAAAGTTTCTCTGCATTCTGCGTGGAGATGGTAGGATTTACCAAGACACTTTAGCAAAGATGGCTAGAGTTTGTTGTCCAGGCTAAGCAGACTGAAAGTCTAGGTACTTCACTAATTCTAACAATAGCACAACAGTGCGCCAAGTTCTCCAGTTCAGCCTTGTAAAACACAACAGTGGATGTCAGGATATCATGCTAGCTGAAGCATGCCTACCTCTGTACCTGTGCACTGCTCCCAAGAGGACCTGCTTTCTAGAGTCTCTTTAAGTTAATGTTCCTGACAGTTACTGTTGCTCCACACTCTGTGTAAAACATGGACTTGTTTCCACTCTGTGCCTCTGTCTTTTTTTTTTTCTTCTTTCTTTTTGATTTGGTCAGAGGGCATCTCTGCACGTTGTGGGGAGAATCACTTCTGGAGACACATGACCTTCACCTCATGTTGGACACTATACCCATGTGTGGAGTTGGCGCACCGTGTTTATTTCACTTCCTAAACCTAGATGATTCAATCTCATTGTTTTCCAACTAGTCTCAACTTTTCACACAACTAAAAGTAGATCTGATTGAACATTTTAATATTTTTTTTCCTGGGATTATGAAATGGTGTTTATGTTCATCTTGTTTATTGTCATTCTAACTGACTTCCTAATTAGTTTGTCTAGTTATCATATAGTTATCATCTGCCATTGACCACCTATTTTTGTTACAGTTTTAGTTGATGACCTCAGACTATACCACTGATGGTGGTGTTTTGTTTAGTCTCTCAGGGGGAGGTTAGATTCTCTCATTTCAGGGTTGACAACCCCTATTTATGTGAAAACATGCTAAAAACATGTGACCACCTGTTTCCAGTGTGAATTTGGAACATTTTCATTGTAATAAACTGTAAAACCCATGGACATTCACATGTGAAGTCTATAGGATAACATTTAAACCACATGCAAAACATGTTATTTTCCACATAAAATCTACATCTGGAAAAAATTTGTGAAACCCATGTAGAATTACATGTGAGGCCCATGTGAAGCCCAAACCCATGTAAAACCATACATGTTAAGTCCATGTGTGCCACGCATGTGGTTTACCAGCTAACACGTGGGATAACATGTAATACCATAGGAAGAACATGTTAAACCCATTTAACTTTTCCATAAGGGAAAGTGTGATTCACTGCTGTAGGGTTGATTCCATGCGACAAGAATAGCACAGAAATAATAGTATTCAGTTGAATATGCCGGTTTAATTAATCTAATAGAACAACAACCTTTCACAAACAGGTCTTGTCTACCAATCCTTGTGCACTTTTGTAAAAGCTGACTTAGAAATAACAACACTGGGGCTTAGAGCAAAATATATATATATTGTAAAATCTTTCAGGCTGTAGATGCAATTAACTCTCATTCCATAACCCAACAGCGAGTCAAAAAATATTTTCCATTTCATGAACAATAAAACATAAAGTCAGTTTAGGTTCTTTCATAACTTCTTCTTTCATAATCTATGAAACATTCAAAGATGCTTCAAACTAGCACCAGAATCACTTCTGAAAGTTAACTGGACAGTGGGGCAGTTTAGCTGTGTTAAGAGTTTTTGTGAGACATGAAGAAGGTATGAGAAATAAAAAGCACTAAAAAGAATATTTGAAAGAAATAATTTAAGATTGAAAGTCTCAAAATTTGGATTGTATCATCCTGGCTGGATGATAGATTCATATTGCAGCAGCTCTAAAATGCCTGAAGACTGATTTACATGTGTAGTCCCTAGCAAGTCACTTCCCAACAACACATGATAAGAAACTATCATAACTGAACAATTATAACTAACAATCATTTTGCAATATAAAAAAGAGACATTACATTCAATTACACCTTACCGATAAAAACATTGTGATCACAAATTTGATTTCTTGTTAGCCATTCTTTAAGATGAATTGTAAATGTTTTGAAAGTTGTATGTTCTCTTATCACCGCTGGAATTTTATTCCAAATCTCGCCTCCCTTAATCGATAAAACCTGTTTACTGTCAGCAGTCCTTCTGGGAGGGATTACAGAGTTTACTCTAGTAGAGGCTCTCGTGACTCTCCTGCTAAGTTTACATTTTAACATACTCTTCTGGATGTAGTGAGGCTGTGTTGGTTAATGCAGCTTTGCAATATCGCTTGGGGATCGGGGCAGTTGGATTGGCAGACCGGGTGGTGGTCCCCCTATTTAAAAAGGGGGACCACAGAATGTGATCCAACTATAGAGGGATCACACTTCTGAGCCTCCCTGGTAAGGTTTATTCACGACGGATACTTGAACCTCAAATCTAGGACGAACAATCAGGGATAACACTGGATCAGCTCTACACCCTAAGCAGGGTCTAGGAGGGTGCATGGGAGTTCGCCCAACTCGTTTACATGTGTTAAGTGGACTTGGAGAAGGCGTTGGACCGTGTCCCTCGGGGAGCCCTGTGGGGGGTACTCCGGGAGTATGGGGCACCAGGACCCTTGATTCGGGCTGTTAGGTCCCTGTACGACCAGTATCAGGGCTTGGTTTGCATTGCCGGCAGTAAGTCTGGCTTGTTTCCGGTGAGAGTTGGACTCCGCCAAGGTTGCCCTTTGTCACCAAATCTGTTGATAACTTTTATGTACAGGATTTTTTGATACAGCCGAGGTGTTGAGGGGATCCGTTTTGGTGGCCAAGCTCTGGGTAGTGACCGAAAAAACAAGATCACAGATACAAGCGGCTGAAATGAGTTTCCTCCTCAGGGTGTCTGGCCTCTCCATTAGAGATAGAATGAGAAGCTCAGTCATTCAGGAGGGGCTCAGAGGAGTCCGAGAGGAGTCAGTTGAGGTGGCTTAGGCATCTAAACAGGATGCTTCCTGGACACCTCCCTGATGAGGTGTTCAAGGCACGTCCCACCAGGAGGAGACCCAGAGGAAGACCCAGGACACGCTGGATTGACTATGTTTCTCCACTGGCCGGGGAACGCCTTGAGATTCCCCCTGAGGAGCTGGATCAGGTGGCTGGGGAGAGGGAAGTCTGGACTTTTCGGGTGAATGGATTAATATAATGAACATAGCTAATACTTTAGATATGTTCTAGAGGAAAATACATTCAAACATTATTTTGGTCCTAAAGACAACATTTAAATGCAGCTTATTAGCTAGTAGCTTATCAGTTTTGAACCATTTTAGATTCAACTATGCTATTAATATTATTTTGTATTAAGTAGATTGGATTGTCATGTACATATGGTTCGTTATTGCAACATAAAACCTGGAGGTCTAATAAATAGATGAGGTTATTAATATCTTATGCATAATTGTGTATTTTATAGACCATAGTTTAATCCATAATTACACCAAGATATTTGGTTTCCTGTACAATTTGAAGTTCTTCCCCTGACAGATAGACATTTAAGGAAGACCTCAATATTGCGCCTTTGGAAAAAAATATAACAACTGCTTTGTTTTTACTGAGTGGCAGACACTCTTGATTAGCTACTCTTGAATATGGTACATATCTGGTGTCAGTTTTTCTGAGATTTCTAAATCAGACTTTGCCTGTGTAAATATTACGGCATCATCTGCATATAACATGGTGTTGATATTTTCACAAACATTTGGCAAATTGCCAAGCTTCTTTCTTCTTCCTCCAAATATACCATTTATCATTATGGCTGAACAGTTTTTGTTTCGACTACAGGACATGACTCCAGAAATTCAGATCAGTTGCAGACTGTAGTCTGGCTTTTTTATGGTGGTTTTGAAGAAATGTTTTCTTTCTGCTAGAGTAAGCTTTCAGCTCCTGGTGGTACAGGACTGGTTTTACTGGGGATATTGACAGTATCTAACGCGTTTCAGCCAGCATCCTCACCAAATCATCTGCTGTTGTCCTATGGTTGATTTGCACATTTGACACTAATGTGGGAATCAAGTCCTCTCTGGGACTCAGTCTCCTTCCTGAGTGGTATGATGGTTGGACATTCCCATGTTTTTATACTTGCATATTACTGTCTGAACAGATGAACGTGGGACCTTCAGGGATCTGGAAATTGTACTTAAGGATGAGCCACACTGGTGGAGGTCCCCAATTCTTTCCCTGATGTCTTGGTTGATTTATCTTGATTATTCCATGATGTCAAAGAAAGAGGGTCTGTGTTTGGTGGTGCCTTTATATGCATCCACAAAGGTGCCACCGATTAACTCAGATGGACTCAATTAACCAGAAGCTTCCTAAAGGGGCGGTATTATGCAAAATGGATTTTCTGAAGCTTAATGTCCTGAGAACCTGTCTTTCCCTCATTAAAAACATAACTGAATTGTTGCTCTGACCCATTCACTCATGTTAGAGTAATCTTTGATTCTCTGCCGGTCTCTGCTGGTAGTTCTCGGGGTTGCTGAAACGCCATAACCCACCTATCCCCGCCTTTTCCACCCATCTCCTCCTCTGACCTTACGTACTCAGCAGAGCGCCTCGCCCCTGCAGAGCTCCCCTGCCCCTCCCCACCTCACACAACTCCGGCTGAGTCCCAGGTGCAGTAATTATAACACACCAGCTCCAGCTGCGCGTCTTTTGTGGGATTTGTTTCTGACTCCGTGCCATTGACTGTATATAAGTCAATGCTCTGTGCATGCTGCGATGATGCACAGTATGTGACGAACTGAAGGGGGAGTGTCAGAAAGAGTAGGAGGGTCTTAGAGAGGCACAGGCAAAAATTAAGACGTCCAAATGGAAGGTGGATTTGGATATATGACAGACTTTTAAAAGACTTAATGTGACAATCTTATTGGAGTGTGCTGTAGAAGGGTAATATCTGCCTGGAAGAAGCATAATACCCCCCCCCCCCCCCCCCCCCCCTTTAAAGGTCTCATTCACTTGTATTCTTAATAAATTTGCTGTGGTCTCTAGTATGAATGAATGCCTTGCAAGTCGTTTTCTGTAGAAGAAATGCAGTGCCGCTCCTGTTTCAGGAGGCTGAAGTCTGTAAGAGGAGTGGGTAGGGGGAAAGGACACGAATATTCTTGATATTCAAATGCCTCACCTCTAAATGACTAACAGCAATGCAACCCTTATGCTGCCTTTAAACAAATAACTAACTGTTGGTTCTACTAGATCTAAGCGCTGCCTTTGATACAGTAGACCACACTATTCTTTTAACCCGTTTAAAACAGATTGGGCTCTTTAGTGCTGTTCATAAATGGTTCACATCCTATCTCACAGACAGGACTTTTATGGTAAGTTTAGATAGCTGCTCCTCTAAGGTCCACACTATTACACGTGGTGTGCCCCAGGGTTTAATTTTAGGCCCAGTGCTTTTTAACCTGTATATGTTCCCTCTTGGCAGTGTCATCGGAAGATATGGGAGTTAACTTTCACAGTTATGCTGATGATACACAGTTGTACATCTCTGTGTCTACCGATGACACACGGCCAATGGACGCACTTTTTAACTGCATTTTAGACATCAAATCCTGGATGGCAGAAAAGCTTCTCCAGCTCAACCAGGACAAAACTGAAGTTTTAGTCATCGGTCCTGAGGCTCAGAGAGGGAAACTTTTACCAAAACTACAATCACTGTCTGTTAATCCTTCTTTACAAGTGAAGAACCTGGGAATCATTTTTGATTCTGAGGTGACTTTTATCCCTCACATTAAAAAAATCACTAAAATAGGTTTTTATAATCTAAAGAACATCACCATAGTCCGCCCCATTCTCTCTTGGGCCAACACAGAGACACTGATGCATGCTTTTATCTCCAGTAGAATTGATTACTGTAATGCCCTGCTTTCTGGTCTTCCCAAAAAGAGTATATCAGGTTTACAACTTCTACAAAATTCAGCACGTGTCCTGAGGAAGACCAGGAGGCGGGAACACATTACACCCATCTTAAATTAATTGCATTCTTTCTTTTAATGGTTTTTAAGTGTCTTAATGGTCTTCGGCCTTCTTATCTTTCAGAACTGCTTTTACCATATGAACTTTCACGGTCTCTGCGCTCCTCTGGCAGCCGTCTCCTTGTCACCCCAAAAGTCAGGACACACACGCATGGCGAGGCGTCTTTCCAATATTATGGCCCTCACCTCTGGAACAGGCTGCCGGAGAACCTCAGGGCCGCAGAGAACATTCATGTTTTTAAGAGCAGGCTCAAGACTCACCTTTGTAACATAGCTTTTAACTGATTATTATTTATTATAGTCCGTTTAATTGCTCTGTATGTTTTACTTAATACATTTGATCAGTGTTTTACTATTTAATCTTATCATATTTATCCACTGTTTATCTTTATATTTTAACCTGTTAAGTCAATCTTCCTTCCAGTGTTTCCTCTGTGGGAGCCCTCTGCCTCGGGAGCGTTGGTCGGCTGTAGCTGCCTGGGTGCTCTCCAGTTGGAGCTTGGGTGGAGGTGGGGGTCTCTGCCTTGCCTCCTCTGGGCGCCCTGGGTCAGTGCCTTGGTGGCTGCTGTTGATGTGCTATTGCTGGTGCAGATGGCTCCTTTGATGCCGTTTCCTAACCTGGCTCATCTGTACTCAGCCCAATGTCCTTTTATTGCTGCTTTTAAGTGTGTGCGTGCATGCATGAAGGTTGGGTCTGGGGGACGGGGTTTAACTATGATCATGCTTTTAATTATGTGGGGGAGGGATGGGAATGTGGTTTATGTAGTGTCATTTTAATTCTGTAAAGCACTTCTAGCTGCAATTGTTGTATGAAAAGCGCTTTAATAAATAAAGTTTGATTTGATTTTAACTAAACTTATTTCGCTGGTGGTGTTCCAAGACAAGCTTCAAAACTTTCTTCCTCAGCTGTATAGCATCAAAATGATGCCAGCTTGAAATGAAACTGAAAAGAAATATTGGCACTGCAAATAAAATATGGCATTGAAAAATATAATTGTAACGGAAAATAGTAATTTTGAATCTGAAATAAATGTAGTGAAAATGTCTGTATTGAAAGTGAAACAAAAATTGAAAGTGAAAAAAGTTTCAATGACACTCAAAATATACAGGTCCTTCTCAAAAAATTAGCATATTTTGATAAAGTTAATTATTTTCCATAATCCAATGACAAAAATTAAACTTTCATATATATTAGATTCATTGCACACCAACTGAAATATTTCAGGTCTTTTATTGTTTTAAAACTGATGATTTTGGCATACAGCTCATGAAAACCCAAAATTCCTATCTCAAAAAATTAGCATATCATGAAAAGGTTCTCTAAACGAGCTATTAACCCAATCATCTGTATCAACTAATTAACTCTAAACACCTGCAAAAGATTCCTAAGGCTTTTAAAAACTCCCAGCCTGGTTCATTACTCAAAACTGCAATCATGGGTAAGACTGCCGACCTGACTGCTGCCCAGAAGGCCATCATTGACACCCTCAAGCAAGAGGGTAAGACACAGAAAGACATTTCTGAACGAATAGGCTGTTCCCAGAGTGCTGTATCAAGGCACCTCAGTGGGAAGTCTGTGGGAAGGAAAAAGTGTGGCAGAAAACGCTGCACAACCAGAAGAGGTGACCGGACCCTGAGGAAGATTGTGGAGAAGGACCAATTCCAGACCTTGGGGGACCTGCGGAAGCAGTGGACTGAGTCTGGAGTAGAAACATCCAGAGCCACCGGGCACAGGCGTGTGCAGGAAATGGGCTTCAAGCCACTTTTGAAACAAGAAACAGAGGGAGAAGCTCCTGACCTGGGCTACAGAGAAGCAGCACTGGACTGTTGCTCAGTGGTCCAAAGTACTTTTTCGGATGAAAGCAAATTTTGCATGTCATTTGGAAATCAAGGTGCCAGAGTCTGGAGGAAGACTGGGGAGAAGGAAATGCCAAAATGCCTGAAGTCCAGTGTCAAGTACCCACAGTCAGTGATGGTCTGGGGTGCCATGTCAGCTGCTGGTGTTGGTCCACTGTGTTTTATCAAGGGCAGGGTCAATGCAGCTATCTATCAGGAGATTTTGGAGCACTTCATGCTTCCATCTGCTGAAAAGCTTTATGGAGATGAAGATTTCATTTTTCAGCACGACCTGGCACCTGCTCACAGTGCCAAAACCACTGGTAAATGGTTATTGACCATGGTATTACTGTGCTCAATTGGCCTGCCAACTCTCCTGACCTGAACCCCATAGAGAATCTGTGGGATATTGTGAAGAGGAAGGTGAGAGATGCAAGACCCAACACTCTGGATGAGCTTCAGGCCGCTATCGAAGCATCCTGGGCCTCCATAACACCTCAGCAGTGCCACAGGCTGATTGCCTCCATGCCACGCCGCATTGAAGCAGTCTTTTCTGCAAAAGGATTCCCGACTTGACCCGATGAGTATTGAGTGCATAACTGAACATAATTATTTGAAGGTTGACTTTTTTTGTATTAAAAACACTTTTCTTTTATTGGTCGGATGAAATATGCTAATTTTTTGAGATAGGAATTTTGGGTTTTCATGAGCTGTATGCCAAAATCATCAGTTTTAAAACAATAAAAGACCTGAAATATTTCAGTTGGTGTGCAATTAATCTAAAATATATGAAAGTTACATTTCTATCATTACTTTATGGAAAATAATGAACTTTATCACAATATGCTATTTTTTTGAGAAGGACCTGTACATTGAAACAAATAACTCACAATCAAATATTCACACTTTCATCCTATTTTTTTACAATGCCAATCTAATTTCAATGTACAGTTTTTTTCAGTGCTGCTGCTCTTCAACGTCACTCTTTTGCCACTCCTTTCGAATCGTGGACGCGCATGAGGGGCAGGGCTTCAGAGCCACATGTCACTTGCTTTCAGTTGTCAGTGAGGGGCCATTTTATTACCCATTTTCTAAACCAGTAAATAAAGGTCACTTGTAGTTCTTTTATACATCTATAATTCTACAATGTCCTCGTATTACAGCAACATCCACTGCTATAACTTTGCTGCACGTGCCTACACAACTCAGAGAGGCCCATCGTTTCCTTAGTGAACGAGACCTTTATTCTTAGAATGGAATCATCTGGAGTTTTATTTTTCCTTAAAGACACAATAAACTTAGTGTATGTATACTTCTGACTTTGAGGAAAGTAAAAATAAGATACATAATAATTCTCCCTCTTTATTCTGACATTTTACAAAAAATATGTTGATATTTATTTATCTAAAACATAAAAAGTTTACTGATTTGATGTTTGACAGTAAAACATTTTTTTAAATTTAGTTTCAACTGAATTTATGCTTAAATCTCTGCATCAAATTTAAAGTAACAATATGTTTAATAAATAATGTTAATATAAATATACTAATTATTGATTGATTTTATTGGCAGAAGGACTATTTGTTTCTTTTCTGTTTTTAAGTTAAAGCATTGACATCATGGAGTACATGTTTGATATAAATTGTGTTAATACCAAGATATAGTGAACTGTAGTGATTATGGTACTTTTGACAAAAGGAAGGGGAATTGACTGCACAGTGGCACAGTTGGTAGCATTGTTGCCTTGCAGCAAGAAGGTCCTGGGTTCAAATTCTGGCCTGGGGTCTTTGTGCATGGAGTTTCCATGTTCTCCCAGTGCATGCCTGGGTTCCCTCTGGGTACTCTGGCTTCCTTCTACAGTCTAAAAACATGACTGTTAGGTTAATTGGCCTTTCAAAATTGTCCTTAGGTATGAGTGTGTGCGTTCTGTGTTGCCCTGAGACCTGTCCACCGTGTACCCCGTCTCTCGCCTGATGATTGCTGGAGATAGGCACCAGCCCCTGCAACCCTGCAGAGGATGGAGGGGTATAGATAATGGATGGATGATAAAAGGGAATTATACAATGATAATTTATTATGGCCTAAAATACAACCATATAATAGTTTGTTTATTTTTTTATAACAGACATCCGAATGCATTTTACATTAAGTACTGCAACTAACCGGGTATATTCACATTTTCACAGTTTATTCCTATGTTCCTCTTTCTGAATATTTGCAAAGGTGTCAAATAACGACGTACAAATACTTCGTTACCTTACTAAGTAGAAATTTTGGGTATTAATACTTCACTGGATTGACTATCTCCAGTGGTTATTTGTTTCACTGGACTATCTATTGGCCTACTTTTTACTTCTACTCCTTACACTTTCACGCAATTATCTGTACTTTCTATTCCTTACAACGTAAAAATAGCCTCGTTACTCGTGTTTCATTTAGTTTTGTCATTGTGTTAAAAATAAAAAATAAAAATAAAACATATCCAAAAATTGCACCAACTGGATATAATTTGACTGCGCTTTGATAATAATTTTAAACATCTACCATTCTGACACCCTGTTTGTAAGCGATCCATCACATACTGTGCACATGGAGGTCGCGTTACCCAAATATTCAGAATCAATAAATTAATCCATCCATTATCTATAGCCGTCCATCCTATGCACTGTTGCGGGGGGCTGGTGTCTATCTTCAGCATTCATCGGGCAAGAGGCGGGGTACACCCTGGACAGGTCACCAGTTCATCGCAGCAATAAATTCATAATAAAAAGATTCCTTTGAAGGCATACAAATTAAACTGTGTGTAAGACACCCCTGAAGACTTAAAAATGCAGATTTTTATTTAGTGAAGCTGACCTCTGGCTGCGCATGACACAAACACTTCACAGTCCAGCTAGGACAAAGCAGACATATGTTGCTGAGTTCTAAAGATAATTTCCATTGCACAAAAATGCAACTAGGGTATCCCAATTGTTTTAATATAAAAACTTTTATATAACATTAGTCATTATGGCCTTTAGTAAAAGTGTTTTTGGGGGAGATGTGGTAGTGTTGTGGTGCAACTTAAGCTTTAGTCTTTTACTTTTACTTTAGCTTTGAATCCAGTATTTTTTCACTTTTACTTGAATAAAAAACTTGACTTGATACTTAAACTTCTACAGAAGTCTTTTTAAGCCCTAATATATCTACTTCTACCTGAGTATTGAATGTGAATACCATTGACACCTTTGAATATTTGTATTACTTTTTATTTTTTTAAGATTTAGTGGCCATAATTTGACAGGGGACAGTACAGAAAAGGCGAAGAGAGGTGGGGAATGGCATGCGGCAAGGGTTCACAGGGACTGGACTCGAATCTGGGACAACCGCATGGAAGACATGGGGCGCCCACACTAGCCACTGGACAATGCGACCCCCCATTTGCATCACTTTTAGATTTATTATCAGGATCTACTGTGTTTTTGTTTCAGCTCAGGCCATGTCAATTTATTCCTTTTCATTTAGGTTCTTTGTTAGAATTCAGTGATTGTGTGCTGGGAATGTGGGTGTGTTTGTGTCTATCTGCAAGGTGTGACGGGCAGGAGCATCGCCAATGGATTCTCATCAGCGCTGGAGCTTAAAAGAGGACCAGTTCCCTGAGACTGATGTCAGATGGTTCTCTCATCTAGAATGGTTCTTTTCCTGGATGATCCTTCCTCGTCCTCGATGCCTCGCTTCAGTCAAGTTCCTCCGTGTTCCCTTCAATCACTGGATTTCCTCTGGTCAGCCTCCACGCCGCTCCTCCTTGGATCCTCCGGTAACACTGACCTGTTCTCTGCTCCAGCAGACATCCTCCCAGTCCACCCTCCAACACCATTCCACCTACAATAAGGAGACACCGGATCAAAGAACCTCCATCCACCCTCTCTAAGCCGACCTCAATCACTGTCTTCCAACTTACCTCCTCCAAAAAATACTTGAACTCACCAAACAGTAAGATCATTCTTCTCCTCCTCTGAAACTTCCTGGAAAATAATATTCTTTACTGAAAGATCAACCATTCACCTATCCTCTTCAGTTCAGCCTCCCCACTCGGATTTCGATCCGGATTTCCGATCCAGAAGTATTTCAATAAACCTTTCAAAACGTTCCCTGCTGTCTGTGGTTGGTGCCTGACTTGGAATCTCTGCCGTTCATCATGCCATTCTTAGTTTTTTCTTGTATTTTGCTCCTTGTGCATTTCTATTTGGTTTTCTTAGCGTAGTGTTCACCTTTCTCTAGTTTATGTCCTCTTCAGTTTCTCTAATGTTATTAGTCTGCCTCCTGTTTCATTGTGTTCATGCTCACCAGTAATTTATACACCTGCAGTTACCTGGGCTGTCTCATCTCCCCCATGTGTTCCACCTGATCTGTCTCTCATTTTAGCTCTTGGTTTTTCACCATTCAGCGCTGGATTCTCTGTTTCCATAGCCTGTTTTCATGTCTCGTTTCACCCAGTTTTTTCCTATTCCCAAGTTAAGTTTTTCTAAAAACCTTTGCAATGCCTCTCATCAGCGGCTGCCTGCATTCCGGCTTTGTCACCGCACCACAAATAATGACAGAGTGACTTCAAATTTGAGATTTGTTTTGTGCACATATTAATGTGGTATTCAGCATACACTGAAAGTGGAAACTGGCTCATTACTAATTCAATCCAATAGTTTTCTTTACTGAACCACATTTAAGCAAACTGACATCTTAAGAGGAAAAAGACAATTTTAGCTGCTGCATTAAGCTAAATAGTGAGCAGAGCACTGTGCAGGGCGGCACTTCCTTCATCATAAAGATGCCAGTTATTTTTTTTGACAGAAGACCACATGTCACAAACTTTGCTTCTTACTTTGGTCTTCAAGCTTTTGGAAGGATGCATAAACACTGACGAATCTGTCTGCCCGTTCATCCATTTTCCTATCCAAGCGTATATGCTGGTCATTAACTGCAGCAGTTATTTATGCAGGGTACTCCCTCGAAAGGTTGTCAGTCGTTCAAAGTATAAATGCAATGTGTCCATTTTAGAATTTGAGAAAGGTTTAGATATTTTTTTCCATTCTAGCATTTAGCAATTGCCAACATATTTGGTAAAGGGACTGAATTTATATAGTGCCTTTCCAGTCATACTGGGCCTTTCCATTGAGCTGGTTCGCCATTTTCATTGAAAGCTAGAAATAAGCAGAATTGGTGCGACCCGGCGTTTTCTGGCTTTGTGGCTTTATCTGCAAACTAGTCCCTGCTCTCTGCGCCTTATAATCAGATCTTGACAGTGCACCAGAAACATGTTATGGACACGTCTTTGAAAATCCAGCGACGTGTGGAAGCACAACAGCAGCACTTGTAAAAGCATGATGAACTCTGTTGTTAAAACCCTTCTCTGTTCAGGCACTTCCTGTTTTCTTCTCTCCATATGGGTGTATACAGATGCTTTGCAACGCTTTAGATGACGTTATGACACAGCATTGACTGGGCCTTGTGTCAGTGGAAAAGCAACCGGAAAGAACTGACTAAGAACCGGCTCTGCACAAGCACTGAACTTGTGCCAAAGCTGTGGCGTTTCTTTTTTGGTGGAAAAGCCCTTACTGCCACTCAAAGCGGTTTACACTACAGCCACACTCACCCATTTAAACTCACAAACACAGACACGTTTACACTATTCGACGACGACTCTACCCATAGTTAGTAATCTGATATAAGATAGGAAATGTCTTTTTATACAGCATATGTAAATATCTGGCTTCAGCTGTGTATTTTAGTTTAGTGCTGCACATGTATCCCACAGCTTCTACCTGTATGTCCAATCCAATCACTTTCTTCACTCTGTAGCTGCCTCAGTAAGTGATAATGGCCTGCTTTAGCAGCTCATTAAAGAAGAAAGGGAGGTTTTGTCTCAGGCAAAAAAGAAAAGAACCTCACTGTGGCTTTTTGTCTGTAGACTCCAGAGACTGTAAGCATACAGTATGTCTGCCTTTGAATTCATACGACAGTCAGCTTCTCTCTCAGGATCACTTGTGTTGTGGCCAGGCAGATGGAAGCCTAAGTCTCTAGAAAGGCTTTGTTTCATCTTAGTGGAGCCTGGGTACATTATGAGGAATATCAGTGGTTGTGGTGGTGATGTGAAGAGAATGTAGGCGTGATGGGGGGTTGAGCAAGAGCCTGTCAGATTTACCCGCTGTTGCTCAAGCTGATCTGAGAGGAAGCTCAGAAAATGATCAAAGCACAGGTTAAGTCTCTAATAGGGCTGTCGATTAAGCTAATCTCTCCACCCTCTCCTGGCTAAAGCTCCCAGCCCTCCACTGTCTCTCTGTCTCTGAGAAGCAATGTGTCAGCAGTGACGGAGCTCAGTGTCTTATTCATGATGGCAACTTGAACAGTTTTCAGTGTCAGCACATATTGACAAGCCATATGTTATTTTGAAATAAAACAATTTTGAAAAAAAGATAAAGATACAGTACAGAATTTGTAATCAGCAGCTCAGCAGCAATAAATAGCTATTATGTAATCGCATATGTTCACATAATTTGTTTTAAACTCAGTGATGTGGAACCAGTGAGGTCTGTAGTCATGCTGGATATTGGAATGCACCAGGCAATGCAAGGGCAAGGCAATTTTATTTGTGTAGCACACTTTCAACAACAGGGTAATTCAAAAACAGCAATTTAGCATTAAACACACAACACATGATTTGTTTATTTGTTTATTTATTTGGATCCCCATTAGCTGTCTCCAAATGGACAGCTACTCTTCCTGGGGTCTGATTTAAGCAATTACAATATTCACATCATGCAGTTAATTGAAAAAACACTTCACATACAAACCTCTCCTCAGTTATACACACATGCACACATACATATAAAGAAATCTAAATATACAGTACATATATATATCCATATATCTATATCCATATATATATATATATATATATATATATATATATATATATATATATATATATATATATATATATATATATATATATATATATATATATATATATATATATACACACAAACAGACCTAGGCTTCCATAAGAAAATATCTTTTCAATAGTCTTTTAAAAGAGAGCTTTGTTTCAGTTTGTTTAACAGCTGGTGGCAGTTTGTTCCATAAAGTCACAGCTCTGAAAATGACCGACCTACGCCCTGCTTCTGTTCTAGGTTTGGGGCGGGTCAAATGATCCTGAGCCGCTTGCCTGGTTGGATAGTTGGATAGTTGTGCAGATCTCTCACATAATGTAAAAGGTTGTACAGATGAGTAGGTTTTTGACTATAGCATATATTTCTGAAGAAAGTCATTAAATGACATTTGAGTCTATCTTCTACTCTGAGCCATGAGAGACGGGCTTGATGCTCAGCCGAGCTCTGTCCCCACACAAGTGGGCAGCCTAGAGCCAGTCTGGCAGCCTTGTTCTGTGCTGTCTGCAGTTTCGTCATGTGTTTCTTAACTGCACCTGACCACACCACAGAGCAGTAGTCCAGGTGAGACAAGGCCAATGACTGAACCACCAGAACTCTAGAAGCCGGTGTCATGAATGAGCAGTACCTTCTAATACATGCCATATTTCTAGCCATTTTTTTCACAACAGTGTCAATGTGCTTATCCCAATATAAAAGTTCATCGAAAGTAACTCCAAGGAGTTTTACCTCATGAACCTCCTCTATTTGCATGTCTTTTAATACAATATTAAGTGGATCATCACTGTCTTGGTGTCGAGATCTAAACAACATACTCTTTGTTTTAGACACATTCAAAACTAGTCTGTTTTCGTAAATCCAGTCAAATAACAACTGTAAATCATCCTGTAGTGTGTTTCTCAGCTCAGACATACTTGATGCTGCACAGTAAACAGTGGCGTCATCTGCATAGAGAGTTGCGCTGCACCTTTTAAGAATATACGGCATATCATTAATGAAAATTGAAAAAAGCAGTGGTCCTAAACAACTGCCTTGAGGTACACCACACTGCAGATGTTTAGGCGCAGAAAAACTTCCATTAAAAAATACTGATTGTGATCTACAAGTTAAGTAACTATTGATCCATTTCAGTGGTGTAGCATTAAATCTATATGCAGATAATTTTTCAAGTAGCTGTTTATGATCCACCAAATCAAAAGCTGTGCTGAAATCTAGGAATATTGCACCCACCATCAACTTCTTATCAATACAAGATAACCAATTTTCTGTCATTTCTGTAAGTGCTGTACATGTCAAGTGATTTTCTCTGTATGCATGCTGAGATCCAAAATGTAATTCATTTATATTTAAATAATTAAAAATCTGTTTAAAAACAACTCTTTCCAACAATTTACTGAGTATCGGAAGAATGCTAATTGGTCTACTGTTAACCGCAGTTAGACTGACATTTCTACTTTTTGAGAGTGGAAGTATTTTGGCCGATTTCCACATTTGAGGAAACATTCCCTGCTCTAAGCTTAGGTTGAAAATGTGACAGACAGGAAAAGCTATTGTATTCGCAGCAAGTTTAAGCAGTCGACCATCCACCTCATCAATACCTGATGGTTTGTTGACATCTAGCGTGAAAAGAGACTTTTCAACTTCTGCTGAACTTAACATATTAAATGTGAAATTACAATTTTTGTTTTTAATAATTAAATCTTTGATTATTTTCGATGAAGTGCCAAAATACCCTGAATTTGTAGTGTCTTGTCTCAGATTGTCAATTGTATCACCATAATATGTACTAAAATTAGTTGCAAAATCCTTTCCTTTTGTCAGAAATCCACCGTCCACTTCTATAAATGATGGTAAATTGGTTTTGCTCCTACACATTAACTCGTTCAAGGTATTCCAGAGTTGTGTACTATCATTTTTGTTATTCTCTATCTTATTTCTATAATATATTTGTTTCTTTTTTCTGTTTTGTTTAGTCACTTTATTCCTCTCAATACAATAGGTTTTCCACTTCTCAGATGTCTTTAGAACACACGCTTCCTTTTTCAAGTTGTCTCTGTGCGCCATAGACTGCTTAAGCTCCGTGTCAATCCACGGGGCCTTATTTGCTCTAACTGTAAATTTTCTAAGCGCCGCATGTTTATCTGCCACTGAAAGAAATAAGTCATTGAATAATTTTACAGCCACATTTACATCTTTTGTGTTCAGCACTTGGTTCCAATCCATTTCCTTTAAATGCCTGACAGAATCTTCTTCACAAAAATTCTTGTAACTTCTCTTCTGTAATACTCTTGGTCTACTTTTAGGTACCTTAGACTTTCTTACCAGAGCAATGATATTGTGATCTGTAAAGCCAACAGGAATAGAGTCTGCCTTCGAACAGCCCGAACTATTGTTTGTGAAGATATGGTCAATGCATGTTGAAGATGTTTGCCCCAGCTCATTGCAAAAAATCCTTGTAGGCTGTTTAACTAGCTGTTTTAAATTACAAATACGTGTTGTATTTTTTAACTTTCTCCTTAGATGACATGAGTTGGAGAGCCAGTCAATATTTACATCACCCAAGACATACATTTCATTGCCTAAGTCAGACATTTTTGTAAAAATGGAGCACAATTCATCAACATACAGTGCATTTGAGCTTGGAGGTCTATAGATGCAGCCAATTAGAATAGGTCGACTATAAGGGATATGCACTTCCAAACATAAACATTCAATAGAAGGAACCATCAAGTCTGTCCTAACTTTGACAGGAATGTGGCTTTGTATGTAAATAGCCACTCCACCTCCAAAGAGATTCCGATCACATCTAAAAATATTATAATCTGCAATAGCCACACAATCATCATCAACAGTTTGATTTAAATGTGTCTCAGATACAGCCATGATATTTATTCTGTCATTGCGCATAACATTTGATAATTCATGAACATTGTTTCTTAAACTCCTAATATTTATATGAGCAATTCTCCATCCTTTATTGGGTAAATTGAGTCCCATCTATTTGAGTGTCTGTTTGACGCCATAGAAATGTCAACATTATAATCCATTCCTCCCAATATTTCTCTTAGTCCCTGATCTTAGGCTTCACGACCAAACCATCATAGCTGATAACAGCATAGTCTCCTCTCGCTCTTGCTTCTTTAAGAGCAGGTAGCAGCTCTGCTCTTCTCTTCCTCACTCTCTCAGAGAAGTCCTCGTTGATATATATTGAGGAGGTCTTCAGCAGTGATCTAGCTGTCTTTAAAACGCAGTAGTTTTACTACTATAGATCTTGGTCTGTCATTTTCAGCTCTGAATTTCCCATTTCTGTGAGCGCGCTCAATCTCCACTGGTGCTTCTACTTTCAGGTTTTTTGTAATTAACTCCTTCACTTTATCTTCAGTTTCTTCCCAGGTTTCTTCAGCTCTATCAGGACCAAGTCCAGTGATTACAACATTATTTCTCCTGGACTGATTCTCAATGTGGTCCAATTGCTCATCACAGCTCTTCAAAGACAGTTCAGATTTTAAATCTTGGATGAGTTTGTTAATACCATTAAAATCAGCTTTCTGCGTTAGAGCTTGCTTTTTCAAGTCATCAATATCTTTCTGTGAGTAGTTTAAACTCACCTTGAGTTCTTGTATCTCACCCACAAGAGAATCCACTCTTTTAGTAGTAGAGTCCAAGATCATTTGACAGAAATTGCTGAATACTTTCTCTTGCCTCCCAAGCAGGGTCTCATACTGCTCCTTTTGGTTATCCAGCATGTCTTTCACAGTCTCCATTGTTACATACTCCAGTTCCTCAGTGTTGACGACTTTATTTCCACCTTTACTGCGAGTGGCCATGATGTAGCAGACAGCAGCAGCGCTCCTCTTCCAGCAGTAGGCTACAGAGCCTCCTCTCTCCTCTCCACAGTGCAGTCCACACACCTGTTAGCAAAGATATCTTCATTGAAAGAAATGATACTAGGGATGTCCCGATCCAATCACGTGATCGGAGATCAGGCCCGATCACGTGATTTTTAAATGATGGGAATCGGGTGGAAATGATCCGATATAACCTCATTTAACAACAAGCATGACGTTTTAAATTCATCCTGAGACAGAGATTGTCAAACGGATTGACAGTGGAGTTTTAATTTCAACAAGTTCTACTACATCAATATTCACTGTTGCATGGACGACAACGACACTGTAACGTCACACAATATACGGCAGGCGGGGAATTGAGACAACACAATAGTGAGCTGCTAGCTAGAAGTGCTAAAGAAGGGCAAACGTGTCGCCTAAAGACAGCGAAGAGGACAAAAAGATCAAAACCAAGAGACCCGGAGTGATCTCACTGGATGACGAGCCACTGTTTATGGTGGATTTCACAGTCTACTGGAGCCCCTGAAGCCACAGTATGAGATGCCTTCTCATCACTACTTTACAGACACAGCTCTGCCGGGCATTCACAATAAGCTACATGACCGCCTGCTAGTTCTTGTATCAAAAGATGTCTGCTATTGGGATTACAGTATGGACGTATGGAGTTTGTCTGTTTGTCCGATGTCACTCCTAAGCTTTACTGCACAATAGGTCAACTCAACTTTTATGTGTGTGACCTTGCATGTGCAACACTTTAGCAAGTCTCACATGGTAGAGCATCGTATACATAATTAAAAAAACTTAAAAGGATGTGTTGTCCATTTTCTTTTTATTATTTCAATGCAATGTGGAAGTATTGGATCAGGACTCTGTATCGGCAGATATTTAAAATCAAATGACTCAGACTCGACTCGGGGGGGCAAAAACATGTGATTGGGACATTCATACATGATACACAATAAAGCATGAACACATATGATACATATGACATTAATCATTTACTCAAAGGCAATTCTAAACAGATGAGTTTTTAGTTTTGATATAAAGGAACAGCTTTGCAATTGTCTGGAAGTTTGTTCCAGATAAGGGGAGCATAGAAACTGAAAGCTGCTTCTCCTTGTTTAGTTCTGAGTCTAGGGATGTTTAGTAGGCTAGAGTTGGAGGAGCCGAGTGGTCTTGGTGGTTGGTATGGTGACAACAGGTCTTCAACATACTTTGGTGCTAAGCCATTCAATGATTTATAAACCAGTAGGAGTATTTAGAAGTTTATTCTCTGAGCTACAGGAAGCCAGTGTAAGGACTTTAGAACTGGGGTGATGTTCTCTAATTTCCTGGTTGAAACGTATAGCCATAGAGAAATGTTTCTCATTGTCAACTTTTAAAATCTTCAGCTAAAGTAAACTTATTTCTATGCAAGACTACAAGCCAGGATTCCTGAGATAAGAGGATGTAATTATTTTTTACTTAAGTAGTTGAAAAACAATCACAGAAAACAGGTTAACCTCAGTGGGAGAAGTGATAGCATCTAAGGACTGCTGAATCCCGGTCTTCCAGCATCTTGCAGTTAAAAGGAATCCCAGCTGACTGTGTGCAGCAGCACAAACAGCCCACTGTTGGACTGACCTGCCCATGTGTCCACATGGTTATCTGCCTTTGATGAGCACCCAGGAAATGTAGGCCTGCTTTATTAAGCTCAAATGAAGCACGAGGCTGGACTGGATGTGACAAAGCTATGATGAACCATCACTCCTTCAGCTCCATGCTCTGCTGATGGGCAGTAAGTGGCCAAAGTGGGCCACGTGTCAGGCACCCACGTGCAGATTAATGGACCAACTGAGATGGCATTGATCCAGGCTTTTGTGGCCCTGGATCATAACACACATCAGTGTTGACCTTAGCTTGAGTTTGCCTTGAAGATCACAACATTACATCCTGGGTGGGCTTCCTTTCTTACTGCTTAATTACTTTAACTATTCAAAAACAGTTGCTACTTACTGTTGATGCTGTTCTGTGAACTCAACTTTGAGGCTTCAGGTTTTTTAAACAATGTTAGTTTATTGTGCGGTGATGAGGCAAAGTTTACATTCTGATAACACCTCATCTGTACTGCACTGATCAGCTGACCTTATTTCAGAATAGTCATATCATCAGCTCAGGTGAAACTGTGAATGAATCCAGGTGAATCAGTAAATGTCTGAATTAAATAGGAGACGTGTTTAAAGTCACTGTCGTCTTACAATAGCACTGCTTACCTCTAAAAAAAGGCATGCTGCCAGTTTTACATTGCATTTAAGAGCCTTCAGATGTAAGGAACCTACTGCATGTTTTTAAAGACACCAAGGAGAGAGGTTTAGTTGCAGTGAAAAATGTGTCAGGAGGTCTAAGATGATCCAGCAAATGACACAATGGCCTTCCATTGAGAACTGGTCTAGAGAGCTTTAACAGAATGTGAACAACAGTGGCATGCTTTATATCACATTTTCTAGAGCTGTGCCACTCATGGTGGCAGCATATTGGAGGAACTTTGATACCTTCATTCTGATTTGTTCCTTTTGTAGGCTTTTGTTCACCTTTTCTGTGGTTGAGGTCTTGTTTTTTGGACAATCATTCCCTTTGAAATCCTGTGGAGCAACAAGTTTTTTTTCACAATCATGAGCAGCTGATTAGCATCTCAAAAGTCAAAGAAATATCTGAACCTTGACTCTAATTCCCAGAGGCTTCATGGACCATACGACCAAACAGAGATTTAAAGAGGAGCAGCAAAAGCAAATGAGGAGGATTAGCAGAGTTAAATAACAACTGATTGAGTCAACCAGGACATGTTACTGTGGAATATCGTCTCTGCTGTCTGGATATTGAGCTGCTGCATTGTCATGATGGTCAGGAGACTGTTATACAACAACAGTGTTCAGTCAGAGGCCTCTTCAGATTTGTTGCAAGACTGACTGCTACAAGAGATCTTTCCTGCCCACAGCATCACCACCCTCTTTGACTCTTTTAAAATACTTGGATGATCTGAGTTATGACAACATTTACTTTCTCTTTGGGATAGATAAAGTATTGTTGAACTGAATCAGGTTGATGTAAGTATCTGTATGAACCATGAGATAAAGACAAGGCCTTGTGACACAAAGGGCATCCAAAAAGCCTCTTCTGTTCATCACAAGCATCAAGGTTGAACTGAAAGTCTGTAGGAAGGACAGGAATGAAGAGTGATCTTCATCTACTTCAGATGGTTTAGGACAACTAAAGGCATGACCCACGCATGGTACATGCAGTGAAGTGTCTTCATTTAAACAATGTGTAGGTTTTCTTCTCTTTCAAAGGAGTGGGTATTAACCTAATCCTGCCTAATTACACTGTTATGAATGAGGATCTAAATATCATTCAAAAGTCAGGAAAGATTATTGATGATCTTTTGGTTTTCTACCTGCATGTCCAAAATGTTTCGAATTTTATTCAACAAAGTGGTCCTTTGAAACAACACCTACTTTGTCACAAAGAATCTGGTTAAGAGGGAAACCAGTATATTATGCTCATAATAATACATTATTAAAGAATTAAATGAGGCGCTTACATGCAATACAAATCTTTTAAAGAATTCAAACAGGAGAAGCCAAGAAAGGCAGCAGCACAGGTCATAGAGGACAAGACTGATAGACAGCAAAAACAAATAAAAAGAGCAAGCAATTTGACAAAGTGCAGGAGTTATTGTTATAGTAACAATGAAAAATTATAGCATAAATGCCACAGACTGCCACTAAGTGAAAATGTCTAGGTAGAAAGGATTTTAAATGAGCCAGACTCCAGACTGTGGGAGGAGGGAAACAGCAGAGCTCCAATCAGGATTTAAATTTACCTTCTGAACACAGAAATGATGACAATTTCATAGAAGATAAGCTGTGAAACAGAAAAAGTTTTTTAATAATCCACAAATCTTTATTAATTAAGGCCTGCGAGATGTGTCTCGTATTGACTGTAAGCACACACAAAATGCTGCCACAGTGTGTCTGCTCCATGCAAACTTAATAATAATAATAATAATAATAATAATAATAATAATAATAATAATAATAATAATAATAATAATAATAATAATAATGGCTTGCATTTGTATAGTGCTTTTCGAGACCCACAAAGCGCTTTACAACTCCATTATTCATTCACTCTCACATTCACACACTGGTGGGAAGCAAGCTATGATTATAGCCACAGCTGCCCTGGGGCAGACTGACAGAAGCCAGGCTGCCATATCGCACCATCGGCCCTTCTGGCCAACACCAGTAGGTGGGTAGGTGAAGTGTCTTGCCCAAGGACACAACGACATGTAGCAGGCGGAAGCAGGAATCGAACCCACGATTTCTTGGTCGCAGGCTGACAACTCTACCACTGAGCCCCAAAAATTCAGCAATACTGGACAGTTTTTAATGGCTTCATTCTGTATCCAAGAATATAAACACTGAAAGAAATATTCTAACTTGACCAGTTAGAATCTCTTTAGAATAGAATTTGATAAGTCATTTCCGAGGAGATGCTGAGAGCAGGAGTCCTGGCCTCTTTGAATGAAATATTCCCACTACGGTTGGTGGATTTTATCTCTGTATTTGATTGCAAACTCACACTGTGTCCACGCTTTCTTATCAGGGGAAACTCTGGTTACTTGGAGGATATAAAAGGTAGCATGCATCCGAGCGGCACCCCTGCAAAACATAAGGTGGAGATTAGCATTCCCATCATTGTTAGAGGACAAGCCTTAGTAGCCACTGTACCTGTCAGAGAGACTTTACCAGGCCTGACCAGGTCTTCCTTTTTCCAGCTGCTCAGGGACTGGACTGCACTTTTGAGGAGAAAAAAAGTCTCATCAATTTGGAGACAACCAGTGACCTTGGGGGTAATGAGATGGGAGCTCCTGATTAGACTCCTCTTGGATTTGAGAGTATAATTGTACAGGTTGCAGATTGTCTGAAACATGGCATTGATGATCATTTATCCCCAGCAGGTTGCCCAGTTCAGAACAAGGCATCAGGGCTCTTTGTTTTGATTATTCTGTTCTTTTAAAAAGAGAGAAAATCTAACATTACTGATGATCATCATCTATAATCAGTTCACTGCAGTTTCTCATTAGCAATCTTAGATGTGCTAAGTAAAAATATAATTCACAGCTTTCTCTTATTATTTATTCAATTTTTCTCTGCAGACACTTACCCTGAATAATTTCTCGGTGAACATTACATTTCCATTTATTGTGATTTTATTTACTAAAACATAAATAACATTTAATGCTTTATTGTTGTGAACTGTCATTAGACAGTTATTTGCAATTTAATTATTTGTATAATATTTTTGTTAATTTTTTCAAACAAATTGATAATAGTAGATGAGTTGAATATAAAGCAGAATACATTATCATGAGCAGCAGAGCATGTCTATATTGGATGGGTGAAAGCAGAACCTCTCCTCGTCTCCACCCCATCTCCACACATTCATCATGTGTAGAGGGCAACATGGGAACAAATCAGCAACCAAACGACCCCAAACCTGCTCAAAAACACATCGTCACTCCTATGTTAACTCCAAAATATGATTTCAGTCTTTTTGTTGAAATTGTTCATCTGTCTTCTGTCCTTGAGAATTCTGTTTGAAATTGTTCCTCAAGGATGATTGCTTGTGTTCAACAGAACCTCTTTAGTTGGTTCAAGCTGTTAACCTAAAAAACATTTATAAACCCAGGATTGGAACAGCTCCAGGTATTGGACATCATTGATTACTCATTTGTCTTTCAAAATTTGTTATTATAAAATTCCGTTAAAGTCTCAGACTATTTTATGTTTCCTTACTAAAAACCAAATGAACAAGTTTCATTTAAGGTTAAGATGTTATTTAGAACAATTAACATATAAAGAATTCAAATTCAAAAATACTTTTTTTTACCACAGAAGTAAATCAAATTAAATCATGATGGCTGTTGGCAGGAAGGATTGCTTGTAGTGGTCTGTGTTGCAGTGAAACTGAAGAAGCCTCTGATTGAAGACACTCAGGAAGAGGATGCTCAGGGTTGTCCATAATTTTTTTGATTTTATGGAGAATCCTTCTTTGCATCATCATCTCCAGATGTTCCACAGTCGTCCCCAGAACAGAACCAGAACAGGAACAGAACCTTCTTTATCAGGTTGTTGAGCCTTTTTAAGTCCCTGGTTCTGATGCTGCTTCTCCAACAGATGATGGCTGAAGAGATTACACTCTCCACAACAGACTTGTAGAAGATTTGCAGCATATTGCTGCAAACCTTGAAGGACCTAAGCTTCCTCAAGAAGTACAGTCTGCCGGGGCGTTGCATGGCGTGGTGTTTGGGGCGGGCGCCCCATGTTCGGAGGCTTCGGTCCTTGATGCAGCTGTCCCGGGGTTCGCTTCCATCCCGCGGACATTTGCCTGTGTCACTTCCCCACTTCTCACCCCCTTTCTATGGTGTCCACTGTACAATACAGGCCACTGTGGCCACCAAAACTTTTAAAAAAGGAAAAAAATGAAGTACAGTCTGCTCTGTTCCTTCTTGTAGACGGCTTCACTGTTGCACCTCCAGTCCAGTCTGTTGTCAAGGTGAACTCTGAGGTATTTATATTCCTCAACCACCTCCACTTCTTCTCCCATGATGGAAACAGTGTTTGACTTATCCCTGTTTCTTCTGAAATCTACGATCATCTCCTTTGTTTTGTTCACATTCAAAATCAGACGATTGTTTCCACACCATGTCACAAAGCAGTCCACCAGCTCTCTGTATTCAGCTTCTTGTCCATCTCTGATACACCCGACAATTGCAGAGTCATCTGAATATTTCTGCAGGTGACAGGTCTCTGATTTGTACCGGAAGACTGAGGTGTACAGAGTGAAAAGGAATGGTGAGAGTACGGTCCCCTGTGGTGCTCCTGTGCTGCTGACCACCTGGTTTGACACACAATTGTTCAGTCTCACAAACTGTGGTCTGTTTGTCAGGTAGTCATTGATCCAGGCGATTGTTGAGGGCTCCACTTGTGTCTTCAGAAGTTTCTGACAAACAAATCAGGCTGAATTGTGTTAAATGGAAATATCAAAGAACATGATTCTCACAGTGCTGCCTGCTTTGTCCAGATGACAGTGGGTTGGTTGAAGCAGGTGGATGATGGCATCAACTCCAACTCCACGGCGATAAGCAGACTGCAGCGGGTTCTGAGATGTTCTTGTTTGCTTATTCGAGGGGCAACAGGAATCTCTCCAGGACCTTCATGATGTGGGATGTCAGGGCAACAGGTCTATAGTCATTGATGACTGATGGGTGAGTTCTTTTGGGTACTGGAACAAGGCAGGATGTCTTCCACAACACTGGAACCTTCTCCTGAGTTAGGCTAAGGTTGAAGAGGTGCTGCAGAATCCCACAGAGCTGCTCTGCACAGGCCTTCAGGACTCTGGGGCTGACACCATCTGGAGCTGCAGGTTTGTTTGGAGTTTCTATCACTGTGCAGTGGAGACCGTCACCTGTACCTGCATCACCGTGTGCCACGGCAGCTGTACTGCTGCTGAGAGGAAGGCTCTGCAGCGGGTGGTGAAAGCAGCACAAAGGACTGTAGGGAGCACACTTCCCACCACCTCGGATCTCTACACGTCCCGATGCAGGGAACGGGCCCTCCGCATCCTGAAGAACTCCACCCATCCGGCTCATAGCCTGTTTCAGCCCCTGCCCTCAGGCAGGCGGCTGAGGAGCACCAGGCTCAATAACAGCTTCTTCCCTGCAGCTGTTAGACTGCTGAACTCCAGCTGTGTCCTGTAGCATATTTATTTTTATTTATTTAAATAATTTTTTTAAATAATTTTTTTCACTAATTTAATTTAAATGGCTTATAATTCCGGACCTGAGTCCTAATTTCATACCATCACATGTAACGTGATGGTATGACAATAAAAGTTCCTTGAATCCTTGAATCCTTGTTCAGGTTCAGTTTCTCCAGCTGCCTCTTCAACTGACTTTTAGAGACAGACAAGTAGGAGGGGGAGGCAAAGGGGGTAGCAGGATCTCCTGACTTGGTTGAAGACAAACTTGTGGAAGCAGAAGAGTCCATGACTGAGATGAAGGATAAAACTTCTGAGGTGTGACAGGAAAGTTGTGGGACAGAGGAGAGTGGAACGTCTTTTTGGCTGGGACAGGAGAGGAGGATGCTGAGCTAGTTCCTGAACTGAACCTATTGAAGAATGTGTTCAGTTCATTGGCTCTGTCCAGACTTCCATCTATCCAATCCTTCCTGTGTTTAAAGCCTGTGATCTTTTTCATTTCTGACCAGACATCTCGGATATTGATCCTCTGTAGTTTGTTCTCCAGCTTCTTCCTGTATGCCTCTTTGCTATTGCTGATCTTGACATTAAGTTGTTTCTGTATCCTCCTCAGTAATTCCCTGTCTCCCTCCCTGAAGGCTCTTTTTTTCTTGTATAGCAGTTCCTTCAAGTCGCTGGTGATCCATGGTTTGTTATTAGGGAAGCATCTCACTGTTCTGGTGGAGATGATGTTGTCCACACAGAAGTTTTTTATAAACAGTAACACACATTCAGTCATGGCATTGATGTCCTCTCCATGTGCTTGGCAAAAAGTCATCCAGTCTGTGGTCTCAAAAAACCCTGCAGGGCTTCTTCAGCTTCATGTGACCATTTTCTCACAGTTCTCTTTGTAACAGGTTGCCTCTGAACAAGTGGTTTATATTCTGAGCAGAGAGAAACAAGATTGTGATCTGATTCTCCCAGAGGAGGTTTTGGTTCGGACATGTATGCATCCTTTAAAGGCAGGGTATACGATTTCATTTTAAAACCCTTTTTTTAAAACTGCAAAAAATGCTCTTCATATGCCAGTGGCAACCTATAAGTTAGGAGTTCTTAAACTTGACCGAGTAATTTTTATTCTTTCTACAGCGAGAAACCCTCGGAAAACCTCATCCAATCAACTTCCACGGTCCGTCTAAGATAATAGGCTTGTAAGCAAAGCTTCCGTGTTCCAGCACCTCCCCCTCTGCGCGTCCCCTTCGTGTGCACACAACGCTCGTTCTAGCCTGTAAACAGGAAGTGAGCTCGCGCTGAAATGAACCGAAAACGCAAAGCTGTTGTGGAAATAGCAACGAGAAAGAAGAAAGCCGACGAAGAGTGTGCTTAAAGTCGAACCTGCATCGGAGCTGATGCATTTACACGGTGGCGTCAACTCAAGGAAGCTAAGGGCTTGCTAACGGATGCGTTGGTTGCAGGTAAGATCCCGTTATATTTTGTGACTTTGGTTGAAATAGCGGAGTGAAGTGTGAAGTGGCGGAGACCCAACGAGACCATGCTGGCTGCTCGTGCCTGTGTTATTGAGGTGTGGCTTAGTGGGAGAGCATGAAGCAAGGGGTGGGACTTTTTATTTTTCAATAACGCCTTCTCAAGGAACGCTCCCACAATCGTATACCCTGCCTTTAAATTTGCATAAAACAATTCCAAGGTGTTGTTTTCTCTTGTGGAGGATTTGACAAACTGTTGAAATGTTGGAAGTGTAGTAGAGAGCGAGGCATGATTAAAATCACCAAATATTGTCACAGATGCATTGGGGTGCTGGGTCTGTAGCTTAGCGACAACGTAACTGATGACATTACATCCACTGTCTGCAACAGCTGAAGGTGAAATGTAAACTGCCAAAATAACACTCGTGAACTCTCTTGGTAAATAATATGGACGTAAACTTACTGCCAAGAGTTCAATATCTGGGCTGTAGAGACGACATTTCACAGTAACATGTCCTGGATGACACCATCTGTTGTTGACAAGCACTGCTACTCCACCTCCTTTACTTTTCCTGCTCGTCTTCAGATCTCTGACTGCTCGTATAGTCAGGAAGCCTGGCAGAGAGACGTTGGAGTCGGGGATATGATCCTGCAGCCACGTCTCAGCAAAACACATAACACTGCATTCCCCATACTCTGGCTGAGTCCTGGTAAGGGTTTGGAGTTCATCCATCTTGTTAGCCAGTGATCTCACGTTGCCCATTATGATCGATAATGGGCATATGTGGCTTTAGTTGAGGTATTATTTCAGCTTTTGCAATATTAATTAGCTGCTCCCGGTTGTAAACCACCTTGTTGCCATGATTACGCATCGTAGCAAGTTATCAAAAGCGAAATATTAACAGCAAAAATCCTTCCAGCTTCACAGCACCAAAAACTAGAAAGTATACAGGTCCAAAAAAATGCAATGTTCCTCAAGAAAACAGAGGAATCAACGTCCGAAAAAACACAACTCAAAATTTGGCCAACATGCAGCCACCCAGAGCAGCTCAATCCTAGAATTCTAAAGAACATTCAAACATCCTCCTCCAATACATCTGATCCTGCAGCATTTGATCCACAGCCAAGCCAGGCCACCATACCATATTCACACGCTGAATAGAGAGAAATAATATAGAAGAGAAATAATATGGTGGGTCCCACCAACACTGACGGCGCAGTAGCATGCTGTAAATTTTACACTCTACATCACAATACAACAGTATACTAAATGACAGTGATGCTTAGTTTCTAGAGTTGGTAAAGATTTCTGTTTTGATGTGCTCCTTAGGGTTTTCTGACTTAGGCTACTGTGTTTACTTATGAATCATACTTTTCACAAACAATGTACCACAATGTGTGGATAAGAACCAATAGAAAAAAACATGATCACACACTTTTGCTAATATAGAAGTGTTGAGTACCAGTCATGACTTTGTTGTGGTTGTTAGAGCATTAATGATATATTCCTGCAAATACAAATCAAATCCCTTATCTGTCTTGGAGAGATTTTGTCAGCAGTGCGTCATTGCTGTTAGAGCAGCTTGGTCACACATGTGCTGCCGCTGCAGACTGTGTGGTTGGAAATTATGATTCCTTCTGACCTACTGACATTTTCCTTAATGAACACAAATTAAACTTTGTCTCTGATGATATCCAGAAAGCATCTTTCCCTCAGTGCACAGCCTGTACAGCTTGAATGTTTAACAGCACTTTAGATATAAATGAGGGTGGTTTCTGTCTACCAGTACTGAAAAAATATGTGAACATATCTTCATCTTTAAGTCAAGTCAAGTTTATTAGTATAGCACTTTTCAGCAACAAGACAGTTCAGTTCTTTACATGATCAAAATATAACACAACAAACATACACAAAAAGAAACCATACATTACAGTATCAAAATAAATAAAAAAGTACTGACGGTTGCAATCCAGACTAGATTAATTAATGTTCCAGTTATTATCAAATCAAATCAAACTTTATTTATAAAGCACTTTTCAAACCACAACAAAGCTTCTCAAAGGGCTTTACAGATTAAAAATGACCCACAACCCCCACCCCCGTTTTCCCAAAACCCAAAAGTAAAAAACATCACCACAGCTATATTTAATAAATAATAATCAGTTAAAAGCTATGTTAAAAAGGTGTGTCTTGAGCTTGCTCTTAAAAACATGAACGTTCTCTGCAGCCCTGAGGTCCTCTGGCAGCCTCTTCCAGAGATGAGGGCCATAATAATGGAAAGACGCCTCCCCATGAGTGTGTGTCCTGACTTTGGGGGTGACAAGGAGACAGCTGCCAGAGGAGCGCAGAGACTGCCAAGGTAAAAAAAATTCAGAAAGATAAGAAGGCCCAAGACCATTGAGACACTTAAAATTTTTTAAAAGAGTCTTAAAATCGATCCTAAAACATACGGGGACCCAATGCAGTGATTCTAAGAAAGGTGTAATGTGTTCCCACCTCCTGGTCTTAGTCAGGACACGTGCTGCTGAATTTTGTAAAAGCTGTAAACCTGAGATATACTTTTTGGGAAGACCAGAAAGCAGGGCATTACAGTAATCAATCCTACTGGTGATAAAAGCATCAGTGTCTCCATATTGGCCCGAGAGAGAATGGGGCGGACTCTGGCGATGTTCTTTACGTGATAAAAAGCTATTTTAGTAATATTTTTTATGTGAGGAATAAAAGTCAGCTCAGAGTCAAAAATCACGCCCAAGTTCTTCACTTGTAAAGAAGGATTAAAAGACAGTGATTGTAGTTTTGGTAAAAGTTTCTCTCTCTGAGCCTCAGGACCGATGACTAAAACTTCAGTTTTGTCCTGGTTGAGCTGGAGAAAGTTTTCTGCCATCAGGGATTTAATCTAAAATGCAGTTAAAAAGTGCATCCATTGGCTGTGTGTCGTCGGGAGACATGGAGATGTACAGCTGTGTATCATCAGCATACCTGTGAAAGTTAACTCCATGTCTTCTGATGACGCTGCCAAGAGGGAGCATGTAAAGGTTAAAAAGCACTGGGCCTAAAATTGAACCCTGGGGCACACCACATGTGATCTTGTGGACCTTAGAGGAGCAGGTATCTAAACTTACCATAAAAGTCCTGTCTGTCAGATAGGAGGTGAACCATTTATGAACAGCACCAGAGAGGCCAATCTGTTTTAAACGGGTTAAAAGAATAGTGTGATCTACTGTATCAAAGGATCCAGTAGATCCAGTAGGACCAACGCTGTCACCTTCTGTGCATCGTAGTTTAATCTAAAATCACATAAAATCTTCAAAAGGCCCGTCTCTGTGCTGTGGTTCACCCAAAAACCAGACTGGAATTTCACCAGGACATTATGAACGTTAATAAAATCATTAAGTTGATTTAAAACAAGTTTTTCTAAAACTTTGCTTAAAAATGGTAAGTTAGATACCGGTCGGAAGTTGTTTAAATCATTAAAATCTAAATTGCTCTTCTTCAGCAGGGCCCTCACTACCGCCCCTTTAAAGGCGGCAGGAAAGATCCCCGTCTGAAGGGAGCAATTCTTCATGGTTAAAATCTCATCCTTAGAAGATTCATAAAATTGCTTGAAAAATGAAGTGGGAATCGGGTCCAGAACACATGTGGTGGGCCTGACTGAGGAGAAAACTTTATCAAGAGTCTCAGCTTCTACCAGGACAAAACCGTCCAGCGTTTCCTCTGGTAGAGACACACGCTCAGATTTGTCTAAAACCATGTTACTCTGAGAAGATAAAATCTTACATCTGATGGTGTCTACCTTCCCTCTGAAGTGGTCTGTGAACTCCTCACATAGAGTTCCTCGGTTTTCTGATATGCATTAGTAGTACAGTTAAAAATGTTGTCGATAGTGGAAAACAGAATTTTGGGATTATTTTTATGTTGTGAGATGATTCTGGAAAAGTATGCGTTTCTGAAATTTCTTACAGCATTATTATATGATTTGAGAAGTTCTGTGAATAATTGATGATTTATTGTGATTTTATTTTTCTCTCTGCCACCCTGCAGCTCCTTTTTAATCTCTTAAAGTCTTAATTTCTCCATGGTGTTGTTGGTTTTGAGTGTGTGTTTATAACTTTAACTGGAGCCAGCAGGTCAAGAGCGGATTGAAGCCTTCTGTTAAAATTATTGACAATAAAATCACAGGGGGCAGGTAAAACAATAGGAGGATTCTTTTCAAAAATTTCCAGAAAACCTGCAGCCACTTCAGGGGTTAGATGGCGCTTCCTGTCAGTTCTCACAGAGTTCTCCTTCTGGATAAAACTGGTGATATTAAAAAACACACAGTAGTGGTCAGAGACAGCCAGGTCAACAACAGAGGACACACCAGTGGACAGGCCATGCGTGATGACCAAGTCCAGGGTGTGTCCTCTGTTGTGAGTCGGCTGCGTGACATGTTGACTAAAATCCATATAATTCAAAATATTTAAAAATTCTGTTGATAAAGGATCTAAGATGTTATCTATATGTAGATTAAAATCACCAGCTAAAATTATTCGTTCATAAGAGTTGTGCAAAATTGATAAAAACTCTGAAAATTCTTGAATAAAAAGTGCACTCTTTTTAGGAGGCCTATAAACTGTAACCATAGACTGTATATAACTGGACGAAGCCTCGGTGACGTCACCCATTGGTTTCTGAAGCCAAATGGGCTGTTCCCACCATCGCCATATTGTCTGCGTCACACGTCTTGTCACTCCCAGAAAATACAAAAATGGGCAAAGAGGTGGAGCTGAGAGTGACGCTGTGAGGGCGGATGATCGACACTCTGAGCCGATGTAGCCCGGAGCTAGTCCTGGAGCTAACTGAAGCTAACTGAAGCTAACGGAGGTTAGTGGGCGCCTTTAGCCTAAAAGCCGCAGTAGAGCAACTCTGCTACCCTCTTCCATCCAGGCTGTAAATACAATATTAAATCGGTAAGTTAACATTTAAATTGAAATAATTTATTCAAATGAAATGATCATTAACTTAATGCAAGTTTTCAATAATATTTTTAACTTAGTTATTAATAGTGTATGAGATCTATTTAGTCTATGCATGAGATACATGATCAAGCTAAGTTAGTTAGGATAGTTCACATATTTATATTAATATTTGTTTGTATTTACCCTAATTGTTAGTGATTGTACTACAATGTAGGATCTCCCAGTTAAAAAAACGGTTCCCACAGCTATTGTAGATTAGCAACAGCTAATATGAATAATTTCGATCCTAGTCAATTCTGCAACGTATGAATTTTACTAATCATTTATTGAGGTCTGGGAAGGGATAAGTTGCACTTGTGTTTCTTTTTATAGATTTTGTTTACCAGGTCACAATGGCTGCATGCCTGTCCTTCACAACAGCCACACAAAGCAGAACATGTAAGTACCTGTCTCCATCACTTCATGTAGAATTTTAATAGTATTATACTTTCAACCAATAGGCCACACCTGTGCAACTGCCATTCATTATGCTAGTTTTTTTCTCCATAGCCATTTGGATCCTTGGAGACAGCTATGTCTGACATAGTTTTGAGAAAGCTGAAGAAACCATCGGAGGAAACCTCGGCATCCCAGACGTCCGTATCTCCTGGTTTGGCTGGGGGGGCTGAGGTGGAAAGGAGGAAGAGCAGCTCTAGATGTCCTCATCATCAGCTGTGGTGGAGATGACATGGGGGCGATCACCAGCAGTGTCCAGTTGGTGAACATGATGATGGAGGACCTGCACCAGCTTAACCTTCTCCACCCTCAGCTGTGCATCATCTTCTCCTCCATCACCCAAAGGCGTTGATAAAGGGGGGGTGTAAACCCAGCAACAATAGGAAAGGCCTGCAGGTTTGTCAACAGTGTTATGGCTTCTTTTATTCCTAGTTTGAATGCCGCCATCTTTACGCATCCCCACATTAGACATGACCGTCCTTTTGAACAATTGATGTTAAAGCAAAAAGTATAAATACAATACTGATTGTTATGTCTAATGTGTTGTTGATGTAGTTTTATTTATTTCAACAATTACATCTGTTGCCATAACACTGTTGACAACTCTGCCCCCCCCCCCCAACCCCATTTTACTGTACATAAGTTTCTTTTGCTTTCTGGCCCCCCTTGTTTTTTTATCTGTGTCCTTTTCTTTTATTATGACTGCTGAAGGATTGCTGTGGTTGGAAAGTCTGCATCAACAGGGCCCAACCTCACGCCAATGACTGACGCAATCTGCTGGGATTCCTTAAATAGGAAACTCTTTAACTGATTGGAATGTTTGTATAAATGTATTGAAATGACTTCTTGTTAAGTGCCTTGAGATGACATCTGATGTGAATTGGCGCTATATAAATAAACTGAATTGAATTGAATTGAATTTTATAGAATCTTGTGTTTAAAAAAATTAATGTTTTATTCTCTATGATGACTGAAAATTATTTCAACAGTATATAACAAGGGAAAAAATAAGACAAATAAATAATTTATCAGCCAGCTGCATTTTTGAATTTGATAAATTCCTCATCTGAATATTAAAATAAACCTTGGTGTCTGCAATATTCCAAAGGCAAATCATACTTATTATGCGGCTACAAAACTATGATTTTTTTTTCTTAAAATGGAAACAGTATCTGAAAAACAGAAACTTCATTGATTTGTTGTTATTTATTTATTTAATCAAAAACAAAAAACGGACAGCACCTAAGGATATGAAAGAAGTGGCATTAAAGGTGATGCACATATATTGTTAAGTACTTCTCCTTATGATCTTCCTGTAGTTTTAGGCGATTGATATGATCTGTAAGGAAAAAAACATTGTATATTAAAAACAACTTAAAATTTCAACATTGCCCATCGTAGCTGGAAACCATCTCACCACAACAAGACAAACGTTCTGTAAACAAATGAGCACACAGACATATGGGATTCACCTTCATTGTTGTACTTTTATACATACACCCATAAGTGTTATGACAGCATATCAGAAATGGTTAATGCCTTAACTGACAACTCTTATACATTTTTAAAAAGTAAAAAAATCACCGCCAGCAAAATATTAAACATATTGACCGCAAAGCGATCAATACGTTATTTTGACGATGAAATAAACACAATTCAATAATTTTGTCAAATAAAATCATGAAGCCCTGTTTGCCCATAGCTTTTACTAAAACTGTGTGAAGTTTGAATACATCAACATGTAAAGTAAATAAGAAATGTGATCATTTCAACCAATGTTCGACCAAGCAGCCTTATCTTAAATGCACAACATCTTAACCTGTTCAGTTTGTAGTTTCCCAGCGTGGTTAACTAGCTACTTTGCTAATTAAGGAGCTCAGCTGCAGGAGCTTCATCTGCAAAATAACGTACAGAAATATTATTTTACTTACCGAAAAAAATGGAGCAGATACTTCTTGGACGGTCTGTTAGTGCAATCAGTACCACAGAAAGCCATCTTTGTCCAATAAGTGCACGATTTATATCTAAACACTAATAAAGTTTGTGGATAGAACTGATGTTCAAGTTCAGAGAAGGTAAATGGCCAAAGTCTTAAAGTGAGTCCCAGGCTGAAGGCCTTCCCCGGAGCAAACAGGGGGGGTAAGCAGTCTATGGCGGCAAGCTGCTAGCCACCGTTAGCCACCGTTAGCCACCAGCCTTAGCGCTGACGGCTCATCCGAGACCTGTCAATCTAAAGGACACGCCCCTAATTATTCATAATTTCAAGATTAAATTATGTTTAAACGGATTAGTTAGAAAAAAATTCACCTCCCTCAGAGTTGTCATGACGATAAACTTGACCTATTAAACCTAAAATGGTTTTTTGAACCAGGCTGTAAACAGGTTTATTTCTGCTGTGAAGTTGGCCTTTTTAACATGGGAGTCAATGGGAAATTGCTCCTTTCTGGAGCCCGCCCCCAGCGGATGAGGGGTGAACTGCAATTTTTGTCACTTCCGGGTTGGCCTCAATTCTGAGCGGTAGAGTTTGCCCCTTGACTGTGACACATAAAATCTGAGGGGTGCAAAAAACAGACGCAGTATATTCAAAAGTGCTAAAATTATCAAATGAAACAGGTTTGGCAGAAAGCGTTGATGAACTAATAAAAGCAGCTCCGCCTCCCCTCCTCGTAGAATAAGTGAAGTAAAAATTTGGTGGGGAGGCCTCTGTAAGAACAACGGGGGCACCTTCACTCAGCCACGTTTCCGTTAAAAATAAACAATTAATATTATGGTCTAAAATTAGGTCATTTATTATAAAAGATTCATTCAGCAGAGAGCAAACATTTAAAAGTGCCATATTAATAGTGGTTGGAGATGGAGTCACTGTATGATTTACTTGAGGTGGGACTTTTGGTAACTGTTTCAGATTATTAGGGTTGCATTTGCTATGTTTTTTTTATTATTTTTCTGCTCTCTGCTGATAATAACAGATATGAATGATGTAGAACAAGGTCCAATTCTGATATGTGAGTTACTGTTAAAATCAGAACTGAGTTCATAGGAGCAGGGACCAGCTGCACATCAGGATGTGGCGGAAGGGGCAGAGAGGGCAGGAGTAGCTGGGGCCGGTGTGGTAGACAGGGGGGGGGGCGAGGGCATGCCAGCCTTATTGCCAGCATGGGGGCACCCTGTCTGTTGAGATGTAGTCCATCTGGTCCAAACAATTGACTCCTGCCCTAAAAAACGTTAAAATTGTCTATAAAACCAATATTGTGCATTACGGTGGCAGAGGAAAGCCAAGTGTTCAAAGATAAAAGTCTGCTAAAACGACCGATACCTCTGCCAACAGTGGGGGTGGGGCCAGAAATAAAAACAGACACCTGTGTATTTTAAAAGATTAAACAAATGAATAAAATCCAGCTTCAGGAGCTCAGACTGCTGTTTACGAATGTCATTGGTTCCAGCGTGAATAATAACTCTACTCACAGGTGGGTGATGTTGGATATGGTCCAGGAACTGTTCAGTAATGTCCTTTAAGGTGGCTCCAGGTAAACACAGAGTGAGGGCCCCTCTCATCCTTACATTCCTGATAATAGATAATAGAGTCCAGCGATGGATTCCCCCTCCGCAGCTTCACCGGGCTGGCAAGGAATTGTGTCCGCCAGCTGAGCGCTGTTGGCGGCGGCAAAAATCAGGCCGAAGATGATGTCCACGTCGCGCTCGTGGTCCTGGATTTGATGGAGCGTGGAGATCCTCTGCTACAGCTCCGGAACTTTTAGTGTTAATTTAAAACAGCCATCACATCCGGGGGTGCAGGTGAGTGAAGGCATGATGAAATAAAAAGTTGTCCGTGTTCAGATTAAAAATGCCCCCGATAAAAACAAGTTGCTAAAAGTCAGTGGTGTTAAAATCGGTTAAAACTAGTAATAAAAAACGATTTAAAACCAGATAAAACCGTGTTAGTTAGGGAGCCGAAATTGGCAAGTCTCTCTAGAAAGGACATCGACGCATGCGCACATCAGAATAGGCAACGCATATTTATTAATCAGCTAATCAAAGACAGCTCTAAACAAATGGGTTTTAAGCCTTGATTTAAAGGAACTCAGTGTTTCAGTGACTTTACAGTCATCTGGAAGTTTGTTCCAGATTATAGGAGCATAGAAACTGAAAGCTGCTTCTCCATGCCTGGTAGACTGGAAAAACAGGACCCGAGTGTTCTGGGGGGTTGGTGTAATGACAATAGATATTTGGTGCTAAACCATTCAATGATTTATAAACTAACAAAAGTGTTTTCAACAATAATAATGCATTTGATTTAAAAGCCCCTTTCAAGACACAGGGTTGCTGTCCATAAACAACATAAAAACAACACATTGTGAACAAAGGTTAAAAGGTGTTACAAGGAAAACAACATATAAACTAGCAAGCAGTTATTAACAGGTTCCGAGCACAACAAAGCAAGTCGGCCCATGGCCCCGCCCCTGTCCATGCGCTCTTCTCCTCACTCCTTTAAATCAGTGGTTCCCAAACTTTTTTTCCGCCACGGACCGGTTTAATATCAGACAATATTTTCACGGACCGGCCTTTAAGATGTGGCGGATAAATAATAACTGATGGTATAAAAGAATCAGAATCAGAAAGGGTTTTATTTCCAGATGCTGGGCAGGTTTACAACATTAGGAAATTGCTTGGTACGTTGTGCAAACATACGAGAATAAAAAGAAAAACACTTAAATAAAAATATAATATGCTAAACAGATTGAAAAACGGGGTATTTTTTAAGTTATAACAATAGACATAAATCTAATGTGTATTCGCAGCTTTATTAACAGCGTCCAACATAACACAAACAAAATACACTCAGCCCCCTAACGCTCTCTGGTCGCCATGGTAACATTTGAACATACCTTTAATAATTCAAGATTTACCACAAAAACAAATACAAAGTGCATGAAAAATCTAACTCACCACAACGCTGAATCAGTTGAACCTTGGGCCTTTTCCCCTTTCCAAAGAAACGACAGAGACATTTGTTTTCTATCCATCTTCCTAGCTTGTGGGATTAATTTTAGCGGTAACTATCACGTGTCAATACAAGCCTCTTGACATGTCAAGACTGAGCTATGTAACGGGGATATCCGGTCATTTTTCCAAATAAAACAGCGGTCACACTCACTCACACACACAATTAATACAACAAAAAACTGGAAGTTATTTCTTTTTTCTGTGTGGCCCACAGCTCGGTACCGATCGGCGGCCCGGAGGCTGGGGTCCCCGGCTTTAAATTAATGTCTTTCCATACCAATGCACTTAACCTATGGGTGGTAATGTAAAGCATTTAAAAAAATATATACTTCATCATAACTTCATCATTACTTAATTTCCCTCTGGGATCAATAAAGTATTTTTGAGTTGAATTGAATTTAATAAAACGAAATAAATTTCAAGAAAGCAATGTCTATATGCGCTTGAATCAAAGGTTTTTTTCCATTGTTAAAACTGCAAACCGTTCCAATGCGGATTCAGATTCAAAGATTTGTGTAAAATCCATAGTTTATCATAAAAATCCAAAAATATTCTTATGTTCCACTTTCTTTATCTGGAATGATATAAATATATATCCATGTCCCCACAATCCATTTTTTCTTGATGAAAAATAGTTATCTGCTATGTTAAACAATAATAGCAGGACATACCAGAAATATATAAATTCTGATGAAATCCATATTTATGCAAAAATATCAAAAATATATGGACATAAAATGTATGGAGAAACTGGATTACATTGATAATCAGCACAGAAGAAAATAACATCTTATTCCAGATTCCAGATGAAAAGGGAGAAAATTGGATTGAATCTGAGAGAAAAGTCAGAACTATCCTGGAGACTAACATGGGTCTAGATACCAAGAACACTGAGTTTGAGCGTGCCAATGGTTGGCCACTACCAGGAAGGAGGTAGGCCTACACGGGTAATTGTTAAATTTCTGCGCTTCAAAGACAAACAGACCATTCTGTCATGTGCAAAGGAATAAAAAGGCACTAACATTTTCATAAATGAAGACTTTTGAGAAGTGGTACAGATAAAGTGGAGAGAACTCCTCCCTGAGCTGAAGGCTGCATGTAGCAGGGGAGAATTAGCCAGTTTAAGATATGACAAGCTCATTATTTAAACCCGGAATGGAAATGTGCTCACAAAAAGATGTTAATCATCTCATTTGTTCTATTTCGTTTATTTTGGAATGTTTGCTTATTTTTCATTAATCAGTCATACGTCCAGGTCAAACTCCTGAAACTTTGGTCTATTGCTCTGGTGTACAATGATTGAATTCTTGTACAGTTGATAGTTCTAATAAGAACAGTCATATCTTCAAGCCCTTTGATTCCTCTGTTTTTGACCCTTATAATGGTGATATTGATCCTGATCAGAATTTCTTTTCTTCATTTGATGTTTCCAGTCTCTGTCTTCATTATAATGAAACCCAGGTTAATGATTTATGTGCTTCTATGCCTGGTGATATTTTTTCTACTTTTCATTTGAATATTAGAAGTCTTCAGGGCAACTACGATAATTTCATCCAATATTTATCTTCACTTGGGCATAATTTTTTCTGTTATAGCCTTATCTGAAACATGGCTCACAGAGGACTCTAAAGAAATGTTTAAAATACCTAATTATAAATCAGTTTATTGTGTTAAACAGAGTAAACAGATCTGGGGGAGGGGTATCCTTGTTTTTTGAGGAAAATTATTATATTAAAATTAGGGAAGTCCTCACTCTAAAAACAGATCGGGATGATGTAGAGTCGCTTTTTTGGAGCTTATTAGTGCTTATCATGGAAAGAATATTATTGTTGGGGTTGTCTATCGGCCACCTCATTCTATTATCAAAGACTTCAATGAAAGTTTGCTTTGTTCACTTGAGCGTGTTAACAATGAGAAAAAGCCTTGTTATACACTGGGGGAATTTAACTTAAATCTCCTTAATTATGATACAGATACTCTTACTGGGGACTTTCTAAATGTTCTTTATTCTAGTTATTTTATTCCACTCATTCATAAAGCTACTCGATTCAAAGAAAACCCTGCAACTTTGATAGTTTCATTTTATGTAACTCTTTAGGTAATGAAATTAAATCTGGTATTTTGTATTCAGATTTGTCTAACCATCTCCCTATATTTCAGTTATCTGTGACTAAAGCAAATGTATACAAGAATATGAACCAAGTATTGTTCATAAGAAATATGAGCAATGTAAATATTTCAAGGATAGGCTTGATAATATTTCATGGGATGACCTATATGAGGAGAGAAACGCAAAGTTAGCATATCAAAAGTTTATGAGTATTATTTCCTCTAATTTCAATGAATGTTTCCTCATGGGTAAATTGTCCTAAAAACAGAACACAGCTCTAAATAGACCTTGGTTTACAGTTGTACTAAGGAAACTGTTAAAGAAAAGAATAAATTGTACAAAACGTATGTTTCAAATCGTACTCCAATTATTTATGCTGTTTATCCTGGAGTGCGCATGCGTCGGCGTCCATCTCAAACGAGAAACCTGCCAACTCCGGCTTCCTAATTAACACGGTTTTAACTGGTTTTTAATCCTTTTTTTTTCATTTTATGTTTTATGACTAGTTTAAACCGTTTTTATCACCACTAAGTTTTAGCGACTTATTTATTTTTATCGGGGCGTTTTTAATCAGAGCACGGACTCTATGATGGCTCCAGAATTGGACCACGAGCGCGACGTGGACATCCTGTTCGGACGGACTTTCGCCGCCGCCACCAGTGCCCAGCTGGCCGTCACAATTCCCTGTGTTCACCACCCGGTGAAGCTGTGGAGGGGGAATCCATCGCTGGGTCTCCAGGCGGACTCGGACTGACCAACACCGGCGGCGGTATAACAACTACGGCAGAGGAGGAGCGCTGGTTCCAGCTGGGGGCTAAACCAAAAGCCCCCATTAGCTCCACTCCGGTGCCCCAGGGTGCATGGTCGACGGTCGGGCCTGGCCGCGGTGGGGGCGCCCTGAGCGGCCGCCACCGTTCTCCCCCTCCCGGCCTTCCGCTGTCTAACCGCTTCGGTACCCTGGAGCACGACTTTTCTCCTCTGGCCGTCCCTCCAACCGCACCGAAGCCCAGCAGTTCCACAGGACCGCCGCCCATCCCCTCCCAGCAGCCGGAGCAGCAGTCGGATTCCGGTAGCCACCCACGTCGCGCCAAACCCAGGACTACGGCCGGGATCCGCCGAGGAGTGCTCCATTTCTCCCCGAATCCACGGAACGAGCCCTCGGCGCCCACTAAACATCGCTGCAGTCCTGGGGAAGCCAAGCCGCCCAACATCCAGCAGGTCCTGGACAGCGAGGGATCCTCTGCTCACCATCAGCCTGGAGACCAGCCACCCACCACGCTCATCATTGGAGACTCAATAATCCGGCACATTAGGATGAGAGGAGCCGTTACTCTTTGTTTTCCGGAGACTACGGTAAATGACATTTCTGAACAGATCCTGGACTACATCCGAAGCCACCCAACTGTGAGTAAAGTTATAATTCATGCTGGCACCAACGACATCTGTAAACAGCAGTCTGAGATCCTAAAGCGGGATTTTATTCATTTGTTTAATCTTTTAAAAGACAAACACCTATCTGTTTTTATCTCTGGCCCCACTCCCACCATCAGCAGAGGAATAGGCCGTTTCAGCAGGCTGCTTTCTCTGAACACCTGGCTTTCCACTGCCACCGTGATGCATAACATTGGTTTTATAGACAATTTTAACATTTTCTGGGGCAGGAGTCAACTGTTTGGGGCGGACGGACTACATCTGAACAGACAAGGCACACGTATGCTGGCATTAAGTCTGGCATACCCTCGTCCACCCCTGTCCACCCCACTGGCTCCAGCTGCTCCTGTCCTCTCTGCCACCTCAACCTCATCCTGATGTCCAGCTTGTCCCTGCTCCTATAAACTCAGTCCTGAGTTTAACAGTAACTCACATATCGGACTTGGACCTTGCCCCTCTTCTTTCATTCCTGTAATTATCAGCAGAGAGCGAACAAATAATCATAAAGTGAACAAATGCAACCCAAATAATCTTAAACAGTTGCTAAAAATCCCACCTCCAGTAAATCATACAGTCACTCCATCTCCAACCACTATTAATATGGCACTTTTAAATGTTCGCTCTCTGCTGAATAAAACTTTTATAACAAATTATTTGATTTTAGACCATAAACTTCAAGGTTTATTTTTAACGGAAACATGGCTGAGTGCAGATGCTCCTGCTGTTCTTACAGAGGCCTCCCCACCTAATTTTAACTTTTCTTATTCAACCAGGAGTAGCCAGAGGGGAGGTGGAACTGCTTTTATAAAATCTTTAACCCTTTCTGCCAAACCTGTTTTACTTGATAATTTTACCACTTTTGAATATACGGCCTCTGTTTTTAGCACTCCTCAGATTTTATGTGTGACAGTTTATAGGCCTCCTAAAAAGAGTGCACTTTTTATTCAAGAATTTTCAGAGTTTTTATCAATTTTTCACAACTCTTATGAACGAATAATTTTAGCTGGTGATTTTAATCTACACGTGGATAACCTTTTAGATCCTTTATCAACAGAATTTTAAAATATTTTGAATTATATGGATTTTAGTCAGCATGTCATGCAGCCAACTCACAACAGAGGACACACCCTGGACTTGGTCATCACGTATGGCCTGTCCACTAGTGTGTCCTCTGTTGTTGACTTGGCTGTCTCTGACCATTACTGTGTGTTTTTTAAAATCACCTGTTTTATCCAAATAGAAACCTCTGTGAGAACTTTCAGGAAACGTCATCTAACCCCTGAAGTGGCTGCAGGTTTTCTTGAAGTTTTTAATAAGTTTCCTCCTGTACCTTTATCTGCCCCCTGTGATTTTATCGTGAATGACTTTAACAGTAGGCTTCAATCCGCTCTCGACCTGCTGGCTCTACTAAAAGTTGTAAAAACTTATTCAAAGCATACCATACCATGGAGAAATGAAAACCTTAAGAAATTAAAGAGGAGCTGCAGGGTGGCAGAAAGGAAATGGAGGAAAAACAAAATCACAATAAATCATCAGATATACATAGAACATCTCAAATCATACAATAACGCTGTAAGAAATTCCAGAAATGCATACTTCTCCAGAATCATCTCAGAACATAAAAATAATCCCAAAATTCTGTTTTCCACCATTGACAACATTCTTAATCATACCTCTACTGCACTTCAGTAAACCCCTCAAACTCTCTGTGAGGAGTTCGCAGACCACTTCAGAGGAAAGGTAGACACCATCAGATGTAATATTTTATCTTCTCAGTGTAACATGGTTTTAGACAAATCTGAGTGTGTGTCTCTACCAGAGGAAACGCTGGACAGTTTTGTCCTGGTAGAAGCTGAGACTCTTGATAAAGTTTTCTCCTCAGTGAGGCCCACTACAAGTGCCCTGGACCAGATTCCCACCCGATTTTTTAAGCAATTTTATGAATCTTTTAAAGACGAGATTTTAACCATGATGAATTGCTCTCTTCAGACGGGGGTCTTTCCTGCCGCCTTTAAAGGGGCGGTAGTGAGGCCCCTGCTGAAGAAGAACAATTTAGATTTTAACGATTTAAACAACTTCCGACCGGTATCTAACTTACCATTTTAAGCAAAGTTTTAGAAAAACTTGTTTTAAATCAACTTAATAATTTTATTAACGCTCATAATGTCCTGGTGAAATTTCAGTCTGGTTTTTGGGTGAACCACAGCACAGAGACGGCTCTTTTAAAAATTTTAAATTTTTTTAGATTAAACTATGACGCTCAGAAGGTGACAGTGTTGGTTCTACTGGATCTAAGCGCTACCTTTGATACAGTAGACCACACTATTCTTTTAACCCGTTTAAAACAGATTGGCCTCTCTGGTGCTGTTCATAAATGGTTCACCTCCTATCTGACAGACAGGACTTTTATGGTAAGTTTAGATACCTGCTCCTCTAAAGTCCACAAGATCACATGTGGTGTGCCCCAGGGTTCAATTTTAGGCCCAGTGCTTTTTAACCTTTATATGCTCCCTCTTGGCAGCATCATCAGAAGACATGGAGTCAACCTTTACAGTTATGCTGATGATACACAGTTATACATCTCCATGTCTCCTGATGACACACGGCCAATGGATGCACTTTTTAACTGCATTTTAAACATGAAATCCTGGATGGCAGAAAACTTTCTCCAGCTCAACCAGGACAAAACTGAAGTTTTAGTCATCAGTCCTGAGGCTCAGAGAGAGAAACTTTTACCAAAACTACAATCACTGTCTTTTAATCCTTCTCTACAAGTGAAGAACTTGGGCCTGATTTTTGACTCTGAGCTGACTTTTATTCCTCACATAAAAAATATTACTAAAATAGCTTTTTATCACTTAAAGAACATCGCCCCATTCTCTCTCGGGCCGATACGGAGACGCTGATGCTTTTATCTCCAGTAGAATTGATTACTGTAATGCCCTGCTTTCTGGTCTTCCCAAAAAGTATATCTCAGGTTTACAGCTTTTACAAAATTCAGCAGCACGTGTCCTGATTAAGACCAGGAGGTGGGAACACATTACACCTTTCTTAGAATCACTGCATTGGGTCCCCGTATGTTTTAGGATTGATTTTAAGATTCTTTTAATGGTTTTTAAGTGTCTTAATGGTCTTGGGCCTTCTTATCTTTTGGAATTGCTTTTACCATATAAACCTTTGCGGTCCCTGCGCTCCTCTGGCAGCCGTCTCCTTGTCACCCCCAAAGTCAGGACACACAATCATGGTGAGGCGTCTTTCTGTTATTATGGCCCTCACCTCTGGAACAGGCTGCCTGAGGACCTCAGGGCCACAGAGAACATTCATGTTTCTAAGAGCAGGCTCAAGACTCACCTTTTTAATATAGCTTTTAACTGATTATTTTTTATTAAATCTGTTTAATTACTCTGCATGTCTTGATTGAATTTCTTTTTAGCTTTTAGCTGGCTATTTATCAAATATTGTTTATCTGCTTTGTATTTTTATTTGATCATATCTTATAATTGTTTTAATTTTAATATTTAACTTATTTTAGTTTTCCTTCCAGTGTTTCCTCCGTGGGAGCCCTCTGCCTCGTGGGCGGTGGTCAGCTGTGGCTGCCTTGGTGCTCTCCAGGTGGAACTTGGGTGGAGGTGGGGGTACCAGCCCTCCCTCCTCTGGGCTCCCTGGGTCAGTGCCTTGGCTGCTGCTGTTGACCTGCTGTTGCCGATGTAGATGACTCCCATGATGACGTTTCCTGGCTCATCTGTACTCTGCCCGTTTTGCTTTTGTCTATTGTTGCTTCTATCTGTGTGCGTGCATGGGAGATGGGGGGTTATAGTTGTGATGTTTTTTACTTTCGGGTTTTGGGAAAGGGGGGGGGGTGGGGGGGTGGGGGGGATTGTGGGTCATTTTAATTTGTAAAGCACTTTGACAAACTTTGTTGAGGTTTGAAAAGCGCTTAATAAATAAAGTTTGATTTGATAAATCAGCTAGAAATAAATATACAAGTTCAATTAGGCCTGCAAAAAAAAGTATTTCAGTAATGCATTTCTTAAGTGTTCAAATAATAAATCCACATAGAAAGTAGTGAATTAATTGCTTCAAAAGGAAAAGGCTGCCAATGATTTACCCTCTGTTTTTCAGAATGGTGACGTCTATTTAAGTAATTTATTAATAAGTCAATTGGTATTATAAGGAGGATTAGCCATCTTGTTACGACAAAATGTCTCTGTACCCTATACTACAGCTTAATTTATCCATATGTGTCTTATTCTAACATGGTGTGGGGGAGCACATTTCCTACAAAGCTACATGGAACTCTAATTCTCCTGAAACGGTTTGTTAGGATAGCGACTCGGTCAGTTTCAAATACATCTTCAGCGCCGTTATTTAAGAAACTGCTGATTTTTTTCCATTTTTGACCATAACACCTTCCAAATATGTGTTTTCATGTATAAATTATTATTAGTTTAACTTAATAAATTAATTAGAAATTCATAATTCATCAATAAATTACCAAAATATTCCCAGATGGTCATGTCTACATGTATAATATTATCCTATAATTTCCGTGTCAGTAGATCAAATTTAATAAATTTATAGGAATGACCAAATAGCTGAGCTACAGGGAGCCAGTGTAAGGACTGTAGAACTGGGGTGATGTGCTCTACTTTCCTGGTTCTAGTGAGGACCTGATCAGCAGTGTTCTGGATCAGCTCCAGCGTCTGATTGACTTTTTAGACAGACCTGTGAAGATGCTGTTGCAGTAATCAATCCAAAGAACTAAAACATGGGGGAAACCACCTCTTGAAGACTAACTTTGGACACCCCTGATGTAGTTATTTAGCAGCACAACCTTTGGGCTAAGCATAGACAAGTGCAGCTTGTACCATAAGGCTGTCATCATCTCTGACTGAAATGCAGATACAGTAGGAAGGAGCTCCATAACGTGGTTCTGGAACTTGCTTACGTGCATATATATATATATATATATATATATATATATATATATATATATATATATATATATATATATATATATATATATATATATAGTATGCTAACTTGGTGCTTTTAACTAACAGCTGCAGTTAGTCCTGTGGTGCTTATTGTGGTTTAGGCCTGGTTTGAGGTTGTCATGTTCATATTCTGATTCATTATTCTCTTTACTGTTTTGAGTAAAGAGCTCCAAATGGAGCTGGCAATTTGTTAATGAAGACATTATCCACCAATTGACCTTTTTTCCTCCATCAGTTGAGGGAGAAACCAGAGGATTTGTCTTTCCTGAGTTTCTAGGTGGGACACCTAAAAGTTATAAAGTTTCACATTTGAGGTTTTCATATAAACATTCTAAATGTTTTTAAAATCTTCCATCAGATTGAACTCACAGTTTTGTTCCTTATGTTAATAAGTTCATTTGACTTGGTATGATTGTAGCTTTTAAGAAATTGCAAGTAAGGCTGTAGCTGGGCTGAGTCCAAATGCCTTTCTGGATGACTCCTAAAATATAGGAGCGATATGAAAATGACAACATATCCAACCTCCTCCCCAGTTGAAACACAAACACAAAGAGTGATGAGATGGACTTAAATGTTGGTTTTTCAGGTTCTGTAGTATTGTGTTTTTTGTCTGTGAGTGGGAGCTCTGTCTACAGGCAGGATCTTTGGCAGGAGAGTCTGGAAGCTGGCAGCCTCATTAGTGGAGCTGAGGATTTAAGGAGCAGCAGATCCCTAGTCTTTGCCAGCTGATTATTGCTGACTGCTATTCTCTAGCCTCTCTACGTCTCTCATGATATTCTCTCCCTTGTTCTACGTAGTTCTATGACGTTGCGCCGGTTGTCGCAAAACTCCGCCCCTGAACGGCTATTGCCCAATCCTTGCTCAGCAACCGTAACTAAGGAGAAGAACCTCCGTTTGTGATTTCAGCAAGATGGTTAAACGGTGCGCCTATGGGACTTGTAAGTCCGACACAAGATATTCCAAATGTTTCGAGGGAGGAGTGGCTTTTTTTCCGCTTTTCCGAAGCCCAAAACTCAACCGGAAAGATGCAGACAATGGAGAGAAGTTTCTCTGTTCTCAAACGCATCAAGACTTGATTAAGGAGCACACAGTCACAACACCTGGAAGCATTCCTGCTTATGACCACAGAGAAAGACATCCTCATTCAATTCAATTCAATTCAAAATTACTTTATTAATCCCAAAGGGAAATTAAATGTTGTTGTAACTCATTATTCAAGTTCCTTCAAAGATTTGTTGTAGATGCTGATGGCTGTGGGTAAGGAGGATCTCCTGTAGCAGTCTGCAGATCTGAAGAAGCCTCTGACTGAAGACGCTCTGTAGTTGTATGACAGTCTGATGTAGAGGATGCTCTGGATCTATGGCGTCTTCTTTTCAACTCATCAGGGTTTTGTGGCTGTAGTTGAGGTATTATTTGAGCTGTTGTGATGTTAATCAGCTGCTGCCAGTTGTAAACCACCTTGTTGCCATGGTTATGCATCATAACAAATGTCCAAAAATAAAAAGTATCAGCAAAAATCCTTCCAGCTGCACAGCATTCAAAACCAGAGAGAACAGTTGTCCACAAAAACAATGTTTCTACCAGAAATGGAAGAATTAAAGTTTTAAAAAGAAAAAAATATGAACCAAAGTAACAGAGCTACTCCAACATGCTGCCACCTTGAGCGGCGCAATTCCGGGAAAAAAAAAAAATTGCCCCTTGACAATGACTTGGTCATAGACAGAGTTGCAGAAAAAAGCAACCTACTGAAGAAACTTCTTCTCCCCCAACACTGAGCTGTTAAGATGCCACAGATCATTGCTGGTATAGTTTGAGACAGTCACCTGCATATTGTTCAGCAGAGACATTTCAATAAAGTTTTTATTTCTGTAAGTATTCAAGTTAACTGTATAATCACAGCCTCTTTACATTGTGATTTATCAAAACTCATACCATTTGGTTTTGTGTTTTAGGCAGTCACCTCACCTGCATATATTTCAGCAGAGACATTTATCCATTGTTGTTGTTTTATTCTGTTTATTATTCTGTTTTATTGTACAGTGTCCTTGAGTGACCTGAAAGGCTCTTCCAAAAAAAATATATTAATATTATTACTATTATTTAAAGAGAGTTGTTTATTTCTTAGTGAGTTCTTAACACATCTTTTAGTCAACATCAGTTATAATGCTATAATTTGCAAGGTAAAATATCATGGATTAAGATTTAAGTATTTTATGACCCGTGTCTGTGGCTGATGAGTTTTCACGAGCATCTGTTGTTGTGGGCTGGGCCGAGTCAAAGTCCAGGGCTGTTGTTTAGTCCCAGCCCGCCACTGGTTTGTACATGTTGGTTATGACCACTTCTCTGGTAGGGTCTTTTCACTGAAGAAGAACCGGTGCTGGTGCCAGAGCCAGAGCTTAGCCGGTTCTTTGAAAGAACCGGTTTGCTTTTCCACTGACACGGAGCCTAGTTGGTGCTGCGTTATAACGTCATCTAATGCGTTGCAACCCAATGTGTGGAGACGATAACAGGAAGCCCAAACAGAGACAGATTTTAACAACAGACTGCTTCATCATCCCCTTCAAGTGCTGCTTTCAAGCTTCCACACTTTTCTGGATTTGCAAAGATGTGTACAGAACATGTTGTTGGTGCACCGTCAACATCTGATTATAAGAGAGGCGACTAGGTTGCAGAGAGAGGTAAAAGTGCAGCAACACGCTGTATAATGTTTTTAACTGCTGTGTGACATCATGTAGCCCTCCGTAGCACTACCTAAATTTGTTTCCAATTTAACAACAGCTTTAGAAATGTCATACTATTTCTGACAATTATTTTTGTTTTATTAGAAGCTGTTATGGTGGTTATCGATGTTGCACCCCCCCCCCCCCCCCCCAACAGGCCGACGGAGGATTTCAGCTGTAGATAACTGGCATGTTTTGGACTGCTTCCAATGTTGTATATCACAATTCTTAACCACAGAATAAACACTCACTTTGGTTGGAAAGCATTTCAGTTTGGTCTTCTGTTTTCCACATACAAATAAACATATATATAAACTAGGGTTGAACAATTAATTGCTAATGCAATAATATTGCAATGTGGCAAAATGAGATTTTCTAATCGCAAAGGCTGCAATTTGACTGATCACGAGGGCTGGGAGAGTCACGTGACGTTTGAGCTGCATGAAAAGTTAGAATTATTGAAGTGGTAAAGCCTCCGATTTGTTTTACATTATTGTTTTCATCTGTACTTTAGTATATGTGATTTATTACTGTTTTGCTCTTGTTTAGCAGATCTTTGAAACACTGTTATTGTGACTGCTTACAAGACTGCAAGTCAAAAGCATTCAGTAGGTTTACAACTGTGATTTTAGTCAATAAATGAACTCCTTTAAATTCAGTCATGCTTCGTTTGCCTTTAACTTAAGTCTAGCCTATGAGAATAATTAATTTATAATAAGTCTGATATTTTTTCTAATAATACATACATTTTTTATTTGCATTAATTAAAAGCTCCTTGAGAAAATATTTGCTAATTAAATTGCAGTTGCAATATTGAACAAAAAATCGCAATTAGATTATTTTTAAAAATCGTTCAGCCCTAAAATAAACTTGTATACAATGGGATGTTTATGTGCATAAGTTTGTATGCATATATAAATATGTGAATATATATGAAGCAGAGGTCAGGTTAACCAAAGATTTTCTGTATTTCACCTTTTTTTTTTTAAACGGTGATGAAAAACTCTGAAGGGTGTCGGTCATTTTGACAGATTAGCATTCACAACCCTGACCACCTGCTGCACATTTTCACCTTGACCCATGGAGTATAGGTAACTGAATCAGTAAAAAAAAAGGTTCTCATGAGAGCGTCATCTCCGACCTGGACATGGTGGCCCATTCCTCTCGTTAACCGGGAACTGACAGCACGTTGAAGAGTTATGGAGTCATGGATCACAGTTCAGCTCCACCCAGAGCAGCTTATTCATCCACCTGATGTGTGACGGCACAATGTGGATTCTCTGCTCAGTTTGGATTGAACATGCATTAAAATGGATGAAAATAAATACTGAATGTCATCATTTAAAAAAATCTGTAAAAATAAATGGTCGGATTTTTGGACCCCATAAGTTTACAGACTGGCAACAAAAAAATGATAGCGTGGCTTCTGGAATGAAGTATAAGTTACTTCTTCCATAATCTACTCAGTGTAGTGTACCTTTGGATCCTCCACCGACTACCGGCTTTCGGATCAGGACCCGATTCGCTCCTCCAACGCACTTCTCAACTTCATGTTGCAGCCATCTCCATCTGTTCAGTCAAGAAAAAGGTCCAATCATCTTCATACTCTGAAGATCAAATATTAATGTACATCTCTTCCACCAGACACCTCCAAATCCTGATCACTGTAGGAAGAGAGATCATCACTTGTTCACATTCTTATGGTTGAGCATTCTAAATAAAACCATTACTTTCATTGCCTGTTCCCTCTCTTTGATTAAGTATGTGGGTCAGGAAACTAAAACCTGAACATGACACTGTTATTAATATCAGCCCACTTTTTGTTTTCTTGGATCGTTACCAATATGTTAAAATATTACACAATTCAGCAAATACTGACGTTATTCCTGATATATCATCCCTAATATTCAACAATGATTACCATGGACACCATGAGTTTTCATCTCTGTAAAATGCCCTGGGGGATGATTAGGTGTAGAAATTCAACAACAAAAACTGCTGAACTGAACAGATACAGTAAGACTTATTTAGGAGGAAGTTTTTTGATAGTGGCAAGATTTGGGTAAAATCTCATTTTGTTTTGATGATGAAATGTCTATAATCACTAATACTATCCTGTTGCTGTTTCGGCAGAAAATAAAGTGTGGAATCAGTTAAAATTAGACAATGTGCGGTGCTGCTAGAAACAAAACACCAACTATTTTCCTTTAACGCTGCTGAATGAAGTATTCATGTAACCTGCAGCTTATATGAAGTGGGGTCAGATTTAAATAATCAACCAGATAGCTGTAAAACTTGATAATGTGCTGTGTTTTTCTTTGCAGTGCTGTACATGTTTGTACTCTGTACTCTTTTCTCAAACTATGTTTTCTTCAAAGCCACACAGGTCAGCCCTTCAGAACTACAAGATGTGTTTCAAGAAGCCTCCTCCAATATCTTCCAGATCAACGCCAACGGTAAAGTCATGACTCATCATCTAAACTCAGTGTGTACCGTTTGTGTGTGTGTGTGTGTGTGTGTGTGAGAGAGAGAGAAATGAAAGCACACCGCTCTTTGAATGCTTTGTGAGTATCTTCTCTTTGGGAGTACTTTAGTTTTTTTACTGAGAGATTTACTCCAAACAAAGAAAACTCCAAACCCTGACTTGTTCCTGTCTGCGAGAGAACTTATTCAGCTGGTGATTATTTATAGACCTTCATTGACAAATCTCTTGAAATCCTTGGCCCCTCTGGCCAACACATTCTGAATACATTTTTTCCTTAGTGAGTGATCTTGGTTCACTTAAGGTTAGACGGTGGATTAATCCCGTATTCCTTCCTCCAGTATTCTAGGCATTAACTGAGATCTTTCGAGGGCACAGTTAAAAACAAAGGTGTAAGACCTTTTCTCCTTTTTAGATATTTGTATCTCATATTAAATAATCTAGCATGTATTCCATTTCAGCATCACTGTCAGTTCTTAACCAAAGATAATTCATTGTCACTTCAGGCAATATTCTTTACAACACACAAGCTGATAGTAAATATGCCAGACCCCAGGTATTCATGGGGGTTAGGGACCACAGCCACCAGTAAATAGCAAAAAACCCGACATACTTGAGACCCCCTTAAAAAAGGCATAGAACTGCCTATTTTAATCCTTTACAGTCTTCTTTTGTTTTTGATTTTATTGTCACACTTAAATGTTTTGGATGGAACTAACTGAGACGAGCTAGGAAGAAGTGTTTCCTGTCTTGGCCCTCTCTTCTTTGGAGAAATGTTTCAATTTAGCCACAATAGGCGTGTTTCCACTATGGGAACTTTAGGGTAATTTTACCGGAACTTCACGGTATGCAGGTGTCTCCACTTCATTGGCCCGACAGTGCACAGTTAAAAACTGTGGTAAAAGCTGCAGTCCAGAGAATATATTTATGTATCAAAGCGTTATGAAGCTTTAAAATGATATTGGGGTTCAATACTATGATAAAGAGGCTAGCGCTCCTCAACATTTGTTATTCTTCCTCAACATTTCCTAAGTCCCTTCCTCCCATAGACCCCTGTGCATTTCACACTGACCGCCAAATTCTTTTAGCCAACAGAATTAGAGTTTCCGCCTTGGCAGCTGTCAATCAACTTACATGCGCATCATGCAAACTTGTCATGATGAGGCCATTCACACAGGCCTCTCCTGTTTACAGCCATCATACAGTATTGGAAGAGAACGTCAGTCATGGAGAAGTCTCTCACCTCTGAAATGTCCAGAACAAAATACAACTGATGATGCTTGATAGCACTTGCTGCTTTTCTTTTTGACCCACTGTGACAACACAGTTGTTGAGGTAGGCAAGGCAAGGCAAGACAATTTTTTTGTATAGCACACTTTCAACAACAAGGTAATTCAAGGTACTTTACATGATTAAGTGGTAAAATAAAAATAGCAGTAAAACAGAGACAAAGCATATAAAGTAAAAAATAGCAATAAAGCATGAAGCACACACAGATTCATCAAGGCATTTAAAAACAGTAGTAAAACAAGAGAAATACACAAAACATGATACAACAAAGCCGTACTCAAAGGCAGCTCTAAACAGAAACGTTTTTAGTTGTGATTTAAAAGAAGTGTTTCAGCAGCTTTGCAGTTTTCTGGAAGTTTGTTCCAGATTAGAGGAGCATAGAAACTGAAAGCTGCTTCTCCATGTTTGGTTCTACACTCAACAAAAATATAAACGCAACACCTTTGTTTCTGCTCCCATTTTTCATGAGATGGACTTAAAGATCTAAAATTCATTCCAGATACACAATATTACCATTTCTCTCAAACATTGTTCACAAATCAGTCTAAATGTGTGATAGTGAGCACTTCTGCTTTGCTGAGATAATCCATCCCACCTCACAGGTGTGCCACATCAAGATGCTGATCTGACATCATGATTAGTGCACATGTGTACCTTATACTGCCCACAATAAAAGGCCACCCTGGAATGTGCAGTTTTTTGCATTATTGGGGGTCTGGGGACTCAGAACCGGTCAGTATCTGGTGTGACCACCATTTGCCTCATGCAGTGCAACACATCTTCTTCGCATAGAGTTTATCAGATTATCAATTGTGGCCTGTGGAATGTTGGTCCACTCCTCTTCAATGGCTGTGCGAAGTTGTTGGATATTAGTGCGAACTGGTACACGCTGTCATATACGCCGGTCAAGCACATCCCAAACATGCTCAATGGGTGACATGTCCGGTGAGTATGTTGGCCATGCAAGAACTGGGACATTTTCAGCTTCCAAGAATTGTGTACAGATCCTTGCAACATGGGGCCGTGCATTATCTTGCTGAAACATGAGGTGATGTTCATGGATGTATGGCACAACAATGGGCCTCAGGATCTCATCACGGTATCTCTGTGCATTCAAAATGCCATCAATAAAATGCACCTGTGTTCTTCGTCCATAACAGATGCCTGCCCATACCATAACCCCACCACCACCATGGGCCACTCGATCCCCAACATTGACATCAGCAAAGCGCTCACCCACACGACGCCACACACGCTGTCTGCCATCTGCCCTGAACAATGTAAACCGAGATTCATCCGTGAAGAGAACACCTCTCCAACGTGCCAGACGCCATCAAATGTGAGCATTTGCCCACTCAAGTCTGTTACGGCGACGAGCTGGAGTCAGGTCAAGACCCCAATGAGGACGACGAGCATGCAGTTGAGCTTCCCTGAGACGGTTTCTGACAGTTTGTGCAGAAATTGTTTGGTTATGCAAACCACTTGTTTCAGCAGCTGTCTGAGTGGCTGGTCTCAGACGATCTTGGAGGTGAACCTGCTGGATGTGGAGGTCCTGGGCTGGTGTGGTTACACGTGGTCTGCGGTTGTGAGGCCGGTTGATGTACAGCCATATTCTCTGAAACGCCTTTGGAGACGGCTTATGGTGGAGAAATTAACCTTCAATGCACGAGCAACAGATCTGGTTGACATTCCTGCTGTCAGCATGCCAATTGCACGCTCCCTCAATGCTTGTGGCATCTGTGGCATTTTGCTGTGGGACAAAACTGCACATTCCAGGGTGGCCTTTTATTGTGGGCAGTATAAGGTACACCTGTGCACTAATCATGATGTCAGATCAGCATCTTGATGTGGCACACCTGTGAGGTGGGATGGATTATCTCAGCAAAGCAGAAGTGCTCACTATCACACATTTAGACTGATTTGTGAACAATGTTTGAGAGAAATGGTAATATTGTGTATCTGGAATGAATTTTAGATCTTTAAGTCCATCTCATGAAAAATGGGAGCAGAAACAAAGGTGTTGCGTTTATATTTTTGTTGAGTGTAATTCTAGGGATGTTGAGTAGACTGGAATTAGAGGACCTGAGTGGTCTGGGGGGTTGCTATAGTAACAGTAGATCTTCAACATATTTTGGTGCTAAGCCATTCAATGATTTATAAACTAGTAAAAGTATTTAGAAGTCTATTCTCTGAGCTACAGGGAGCCAGTGTAAGGACTTTAGAACTGGGGTGATGTGCTCTACTTTCCTGGTTCTAGTGAGGAACACGAGCAGCAGCGTTCTGGCTCAGCTGCAGCTGTCTGATTGACTTTTTAGGCAGACCTGTGAAGACGGTGTTGCAGTAATCAATCCGACTAAATGCATGGATGAGTTTTTCTAGGTCGTGCTGCGACATCAGTCCTTTAATCCTAGAAATGTTGTTCAGGTGATAGAAGGCTGACCTTGTTATTGCCTTTATGTGACCCTGGAGGTTCAGGTCTGAGTTCATTACTACACCTAGATTTCAGGCCTGATCAGTAGTTTCTAGCTGGATTAACTGAAGCTGTGTGCTGTCTGTTGATCGTTCCTCTTTAGGTCCAAAAGTAATTACTTCTGTTTTGTTTCTGTTCAGCTGGACTTTAGAACTGGGCGGATGTGCTCTACTTTCCTGGTTCTGAAATATAATTACAAGCACTTTATACATTTCAAATGCTTTTATTGACAATTACATGACATTTATGCAAAGAGTCAGTATTTGCAGTGTTGGCCCTTCTCTTTCAGGACCTCTGCAATTCGACTGGGCATGCTCTCAATCAACTTCTGGGCCAAATCCTGACTGATAGCAACCCATTCTTTCATAATCACTTCTTGGAGTTTGTCAGAATTAGTGGGTTTTTGTTTGTCCACCCGCCTCTTGAGGACTGACGACAAGTTCGCAGTGGGATTAAGAACTGGGAAGTTTCCAGGCCATGGAGCCAAAATTTCAACGTTTTGGTCCCCGAGCCACTTAGTTATCACTTCTGCCTTATGGCACGGTGCTCCATCATGCTGGAAAATGCATTGTTCTTCACCAAACTGTCGTTGGATTGTCGGAAGAAGTTGCTGTTGGAGGGTGTTTTGGTACCATTCTTTATTCATGGCTGTGTTTTTGGGCAAAATTGTAAGTGAGCCCTTGGATGAGAAGCAACCCCACACATGAATGGTCTCAGGATGCTTTACTGTTGGCATGACACAGGACTGATGGAAGCGCTCACCTTTTCTTCTCCGGACAAGCCTTTTTCCAGATGCCCCAAACAATCGGAAAGAGGCTTCATGGGAGAATATGACTTTGCCCCAGTCCTCAGCAGTCCATTCACCAGACTTTCTGCAGAAGATCAATCTGTCCCTGATGGTTTTTTTGGAGAGAAGTGGCTTCTTTGCTGCCCTTCTTGACACCAGGCCATCTTCCAAAAGTCTTCGCCTCACTGTGCGTGCAGATGCGCTCACACCTGCCTGCTGCCATTCCTGAGCAAGCTCTGCACTGGTGGCACTCTGATCCCGCAGCTGAATCCTCTTTAGGAGACGATCCTGGCGCTTGCTGGACTTTCTTGGACGCCCTGAAGCCTTCTTAACAAGAATTGAACCTCTTTCCTTGAAGTTCTTGATAATCCTATAAATTGTTGATTTAGGTGCAATTTTAGTAGCCCCAATATCCTTGCCTGTGAAGCCATTTTTATGCAACGCAATGATGGCTGCACGCGTTTCTTTGCAGGTCACCATGGTTAACAATGGAAGAACAATGATTTCAAGCATCACCCTCCTTTTAACATGTCAAGTCTGCCATTCTAAGGACTATGCCATTCATCTGATCACTGTTCATAACATTCTGGAGTATATGCAAATTGCTATTATAAAAATTTAAGCAGCAACTTTTCCAATTTCCAGTATTTATGTAATTCTCAAAACTTTTGGCCACGAGTGTACATACATACAACAATGCATGATGTTGACCGGTTGCTTAAACAAGAACCCCGTTTTGCTAAGGTTTATTCTCATCTCTGCTTTACTAGAACTAGTGAGATTCAGTCCCAGTCTATTTTACACCGTCACTGAAAACAGCTGATTTGTCTGGTTTAACGTCCAGTTCAGGCTGGAACTGGCCTCAAGCTTTCAAGTTTAACATAGTACATTGTGCCTATAAACTTAAATGTGTTTTAGTTATCTTCATTCAACATAAACTTTAATTCAAATCAAATATGGGCTTGATTATAACAGAATAATTAGATAAAGTTTCATTCTTTGGGTATTTATTGAAATGAATATTCTGTGATTCAGAATGTGGTCTGGATAGCAGTTTCGAAACAACATTCTAAGTTATTCATTTACAATATTAAAGCTAGCTTTACAGATTCTTAAAGTGTCTGTAAGTGTGTGTGAGTCCAGGATATTCTTAAAGGTTTGTTTCATCTGTTTGGTTCTTCAGTTGTCACCTTGGAGAAAAGTCTCCAGTCACTGGGCACATCCAGAGACACGGCGGAGCTGCGACAGAGCCTGTGAGTAACACACAGACACCCTTAGTTTTGCAGCTAAGCGCTGCCAGGGCCTATTCTAACTGTAGTTTATTGTTCTTCTGTCAAATGAATTGGCTTTTAGGAGGCCTAAACATATACGAAAACTCAAGATTTTTTGCAGATATCAGGTGAATGTGAAATCTGCATATTCCAAGGGTTCCACAAAAGTCACAACAGAATTGGCTCAACAGCGCCCCCCAGAACATTTCAAAGCACAGTGCTTCATTGGCTTACTGTACAGACATGAATATTGGTACACTTCCAAGACCTACCTAAAAGCCTTAAAATGCCTTAAACGCTGTTTACAGCATCCTCCTTTGATCAAACTCCTTCTAGAGATTTTGATTGATCGGCTTCAAAATGAGTCAGGATGGCCTTCAGGCATGGAGATCTAAAGTTAATAAAATCCTGCATTTTCATGTATGTTGAAGGAGTGGGGCAGAAATATAAAAGTTGTTACATCTCCTATGCTGAAAGTACAAAGGCATTAAAGTTGCTGTGGTGGTCATCAGGTCCCTGACAAAGCCAAACGTTAATGGCTGACATTACTTAAGCCCCGCCCCCTGAAAACAGGAGGTGTAATGTTTTCATTGAAAGGTCCTTTGACCTAATCAACACTAAACTGTGTCCAGTGACAGAAGACACAGTGGGGTAACTTGCTGTTGAGTACTGAGCGTTTTCAAAAGAGGGTGGGGCTGTGGCAGTGTGCGGCATCACGCCGTGACCATATGTTTGGCTGTATTTTCCAAAAGAATTATTTGATCTGCACCACATTACATAGGATGGGTGTTAGTCCCACCCCTAAAAGAGATTTATGCAAATTGTTGGTGGGTGTGGCCTAATTCCAACACAGCGCACCCTAGACGCATTAAAACAATCAGTTCCAAGCTATACTTTATCCGAGGGGTTATGAAATTCAATACACATATGTAGTGTCTCAGGACATACAAAAAAGTATCTTGGAGCCATGGGGGGCACAGCAATCTCTAATAAAGATTTCTTACACATATACATCAAGTGGAGTATTATACCAAAAGCCGTAATGCTCCACTTGTAAAAGTAAATTTGTGAAAGTAAAAAAAAAAAGATGGACAGAGCCTCCGTGACATCACCCGTAGGTTTCTGAAGAGCTGAACTGAAGCCCAGTGGACGGTTCCTACGACCGCCGTCTTGGCCGCATCACTTCTCAATACCAAACTGACCTAAAAGACCTGGAGCTAAGAGTGGGGCTGTGAGGATGGGGGTGGAGGGTTGACACCCATCAAACTCTGAGCCGATGTAGCTACGTGCTAAATGAGCTAACCCGAAGCTTACCTGGAGCTAACTGAAGTTAATGGAGGTTGGCGGGCGCTTTTAGCAAGAAAACCCATTTGAGCGACTTCGCTACCCCTCTGCCTTCTAGGCTGTAAATAAAAGAATATTAAATCAGTAGCTACTTTGATAATTAATGAGTTCAGCTAGTGCAGGAGCGGAACCAGCAAATAAAAGTACAGAAATATAATTTTACATACTGAAAAAAATGGAGCAGAGACGGTCAATTAGTGCAATCATTACCATTACCAAAAATGAATCAACATTGCGGACACAACTGATGGTCAAGTTCAGAGAAATTAAATGGCCTCATACTTTTAACATCAGCCCGTGGTTGAGGCATTTTACTTTAGAAGTTCCCTATTTGATATGGATGTCCCGATCACATTTTTTTGCTCGAGAGTCGAGTCCGAATCATTTGATTTGAAATATCTGCCAATACAGAGTCCTAACCCGATGCTTCCACATGCATCAAAATAATAAAAAGAAAAAGGACAACACATCCAAGTTGTCCTTTTAAGTATCTATATGATGTCTTACCGTGTGATACTCGCTAAAGTGTTACATGTATGTGACAGCGAGTGGGTATAGAGGTGTCTTTATGGTCGCTGATTATGGTTTTTATGCGGGGATTGTAGCACTAGTAAAACACGATACGGCTGGCTCAGTGTTTTTGTCAGGGTGCCATATCAGATTTGCAGTGTTGAATGCAGCTCAGTCTTTTCCACCAAGTGAAATGCACAATTTGAACACATTACATGTTACTGCTGCGCTGCCTTCACTGTTCATCTTAAAATACGTCCAAACTGCTGATGTTTTGCAACAGTGAGGTGACACGTTTGCCCTGCATTAGCACTTCTAGTTAGCAGCTCACTATTGTGTTGTCTGAATTCTCCGCCTGCCGTATATTGTGTGACGTTACAGTGTTGTTGTTGTCCATGTAACAGTGAATATTGATGTAGTAGAACTGGCTGAAATTAAAACTCCACTGTCAATCCTTTTGAGAATCTCTGTCTCAGGATGAATTTAAAACGTCATGCTTGTTGTTTTATGAGGTTATATCAGTTCCAATCATTTAAAAAAATCACGTGATTAGGCCCGATTTCCAATCACGTGATTGGATCAGGACATCCCTTACTTATTTTTGTTATTCAACATCTAGCTGGGGCCAGTGACTGAAAACAAGTGGGTATAACTTGGTTTCCAGTACTGAGAGTTTCTGAAAAAAAGGATGGGGCTGTGGCCATATGTTTGGCTCTAATTTCCACATGCATCATCTGATTGGTCCCAAATTGAACATTAGGGATTTTAGTCCAACCTCTAACAGATATTTATGCAAATATTTGGTAAGCGTGGCCTAATTACTCCACAGCGCCCTCTACAATCATTCCCAAGCTATGTTTACACATATGAAATTTTGTCCACATGTGTAACTTCAAAACACCTACAAAAATGTATCTTCCAACCATGGTCCAACCTCAGAGAAAGTCAGCCATTTTGGATTAAAACCGCCATTTTGTATCTTATCCAGACTTTGTCATGCAGAATTGATCTGCAGACTGAGTGGAAGTGTTGAGGCGGCGGTGCATGACGCGTCGCGGTCACTGCACAGGCCAGAGCGGCGCTGAGCTGCCAGGGCCGCTCGTGGCTGCTTGCAGCTTTAATTTCTCTTTGTTTTTACATCCTCTTCCATATTGATTGTTATTTTCAGCCGAGCTTCTACAAATGGGCAGATTCTACATTGTTGACAAAGTGTTCAATTTAAGATGATTGCGCCCGGTAGAAATGCATCACATCCTGCTGTTTTAGCTGGCATGTCATCAATCCGATCGAGCAATTCTGACAACCTTGGAAGCTTTTCAGTGCTTGGCTGCTTTTCCTTTTATCTGTATTTTTTCTGCTGCATTAATGTTTGCTTACCAAAAAAGGAAAGAAAGAAACAACCACTCCATTTGTTCCAGAAGATTTACACAGAATCATGCTTTGGTCATTTAGCTGCTATCCAGATATAGGTATACGTAAAGCTAACACTTGTTCACAGTCTTTGTTAACCCACTTCAGACAGTAACACCTCCTAATAACAATATATAGTACTGTAGCATACACTGTTTGATCAGCAGATAAGACTTCAATCGATCCTTTAATATAAAATAAAACAAGCAGGTGACATCATGGAAGAAACAATGTAGCCAAACATAACACAGCAGAACACGTTAGATCCCAGTATACTGTTGAAAATATAGTATAAAATATGTACAGTATAATCCTCTTTTTTTCTTGAGGAAGATTGAATTTTTTTAACTGTATACTTTCAAGTTTTTGGTGCTGTGAAGCTGGTAGGATTTTTGCAGTAAATTTTTCACTTTTTGATAACTTGTGACGATGCGTAACCATGGCAAAAATGTGGTTTACAGCCGGGAGCAGCTGATTAACATCGCAAAAGCTGAAATAATACCTCTACTGAAACCACAAATCCCTGATGAGTTGATAAGGAGGAGACGTGGATTCAGAGCAGGAGCAAAAAGGAGACAGAGAAGGAGGAAGTTCAAGCCATCTCTTTCATCGATCATAATGGGCAACGTGAGATCACTGGCTAACAAGATGAACTCCAAAACCTTACCAGGACTCAGCCAGAGTACTGGGAATGCAGTGTTATGTGTTTTACTGAGACGTGGCTGCTGGATCATATCGCCGAGTGTACGAGCAGACAGAGATCTGAAGAGGAGCAGGAAAAGAAAAGGAGGTGGAGTAGCAGTGCTTGTCAACAACAGATGGTGTCATCCAGGACATGTTACTGTGAAGTGTCTTCTCTGCAGCCCAGATGTCGAACTCTTGGCAGTGAGTTTTCGTCCATATTATTTACCAAGAGAGTTCACCAGTGTAATTTTGGCAGTTGTTTACATTCCACCTTCAGCCGTTACCGACAATGCATGTGATGTCATCAATTCCGTTGTTGCTAAGCTACAGACCCATCACCCCAATGCATTTGTGGCAATATCTGGTGATTTTAATCATCCCTCGCTCTCTACTACACTTCCAACATTTCAACAGTATGTCAGCTACTCCACAAGAAAAAACAAGACCTTGGATTTGTTTTATGCAAATATAAAGGATGCATACATGTCCAAACCAAGACCTCCTCTGGGACAATTGGATCACAATCTTGTTTTTCTCTGTTCAGAATATAAACCACTTGTTCAGAGGCAACCTGTGACAAAACGAACTTTGAGAAAATGGTCACAGCAAGCTGAAGAAGCCCTGCAGGGTTGTTTTGCAACCACAGACTGGATGACTCTTTACCAAGCACATGGAGAGGACATTAATGCCATGACTGACTATATAAACTTCTGTGTGGACAACATCATCCCCACCAGAACAGTGAGATGCTTCCCTAATAACAAACCCTGGATCACCAGTGACCTGAAGGAACTGCTAAACAAGAAAAAAAAGAGCCTTCAGGGAGGGAGACAGGGAATTACTGAGGAGTAAACAGAAGCAACTTAAGGTCAAGATCAGAGAGAGCAAGGAGGGACTCAGGAAGAAGCTGGAGAACAAACTACAGAGGAACATAAGCGATGTCTGGTCAGGAATGAGAAAGATCACAGGTTTTAAGGACAGGAAGGATTGGATAGATGGAAGTCTGGACAGAGCCAATGAACTGAACACATTCTTCAACAGGTTCAGTTCAGGAACTATCTCAGCATCTCCCTCTCCTGTTCCCAGCCAAACAGACATCCCACTCTCCTCTGATCAACAGCTTTCCTGTTACACCTCGGATGTTTTATCATTCACCTCAGCCATGGACTCTTCTAATTCCACAAGTTTGACTTCAACCAAGTCAGGAAATGCTGCTACCCCCTTTGCCTCCCCCTCCCACTTGTCTGTCTCCAAAAGTCTGGTGAATAGGCAGCTGGAGAAACTGAACCTGAACAAGGCTGCAGGTCCAGATGGTGTCACCCCCAGAGTCCTGAAGGCCTGTGCAGAGCGGCTCTGTGGGATTCTGCAGCACTTCTTCAACCTTAGCCTAACTCAGGAGAAGGTTCCAGTGTTGTGGAAGACATCCTGCCTTGTTCTAGTACCCAAAAGAACTCACCCATCAGTCATCAATGACTATAGACCCGTTGCCCTGACATCCCACATCATGAAGGTCCTGGAGAGACTCCTGTTGGCACCCCTGAGTAAACAAACAAGAATGTATCAGGACCCGCTGCAGTTTGCTTATCGCTGTGGAGTTGGAGTTGAAGATGCCATCATCCACCTGCTTCAAATCAAATCAAACTTTATTTATAAAGCGCTTTTCAAACCAAAACAAAGCTTCTCAAAGTGCTTTACAGATTAAAAATGACCCACAACCCCCCCTTCCCAAAACCCAAAAGTAAAAACATCACCACAGCAGGGCATTACAGTAATCAATCCTACTGGTGACTGGTGCTTCAACCAACCCACTGTCATCTGGACAAAGCAGGCAGCACTGTGAGGATCATGTTCTTTGATTTCTCCAGTGCATTTAAACCCAATTCAGCCTGATTTGCTTTGTCAGAAACTCTTGAAGACACAGGTGAAGCCCTCAACAATCGCCTGGATCAATGACTACCTGACCAACAGACCACAATTTGTGAGACTGAAGGATTGTGTGTCAAACCAGGTGGTCAGCAGCACAGGAGCACCACAAGGGACCGTAATCTCATCATTCCTTTTCACTCTGTACACCTCAGACCTCCAATACAAATCAGAGACCTGTCATCTGCAGAAATACTCAGATGACTCTGCAATTGTCGGGTGTATCAGAGATGGACAAGAAGCTGAACACAGAGAGCTGGTGGACCGCTTTGTGACATGTGGTGGAAACAATCGTCTCACCTTGAATGTAAACAAAACAACGGAGATGATTGTAGATTTCAGAAGAAACAGGGATAAGTCAAACACTGTTTCCATCATGGGAGAAGAAGTAGAGGTGGTTGAGGAATATAAATACCTCGGAGTTAACCTTGACAACAGACTGGACTGGAGACTGAACAGTGAAATCGTCTACAAGAAGGGACAGAGCAGACTGTACTTCTTGAGGAAGCTTAGGTCCTTCAAGGTTTGCACCAAGATGCTGCAGATCTTCTACAAGTCTGTTGTGGAGAGTGTAATCTCTTCAGCCGTAATCTGTTGCGGTAGCAGCATCAGAGCCAGGGATTTAAAAAGGCTCAAGAACCTGATAAAGAAGGTTCTGGTTCTGTTCTTGGGAATAACTGTGGAACATCTGGAGATGATAATGCAAAGAAGGATTCTTCATAAAATCAAAAAAATTATGGACAACCCTGAGCATCCTCTTCATGAGACTGTCATACAACAACAGAGCGTCTTCAGTCGGAGGCTTCTTCAGTTTTGCTGCAATACAGACCGCTACAGGAAATCCTTCCTGCCCTCAGCCATCACTACCTACAACAACTCCTTAAAGAATTAATTATGTGAGCTATACCAACACTTAATTTCCCTCTGGGATCAGTTTTTTTGAATTGAATTTGAAACCAGATTTTTTCATACTGTACACAGAACAAACAAAAAGTCTTTTTTTTTTTGTATTCTCACTATCGGAAGCTAAATCAGACCAAAATTCTCTTGTTTCAGGTCAGTTAGAATTACCAAAATAATTTATATTTGCTAAATGCCTCATTAATGAGATGTCAAAGATCTAATCTTGTTTTCAAAATCGAAACTTTGCTTCCAGAATGATTACTGTCTCTTTAAACAATAACAAAGAGCCCAGATGATGATGTCAGGGTTTTAGAAACTTCTCATAGGTTAACTGACACATTTAATTTCATTGGAGGCACACCTGTGGATGTGTTTTAAGGCCACACCTAGAACACTGCTGGAACTCACTGTTTTCTGGTTTGACATGATAGGAAAGTCAGCAGAAATCAGCCCAGATATCAGGAAGAGAATCATAGAGCTGCAACAGTCTGGTTTATCCTGGTGAACAATATATAGATGCTTAACTGTTTTAGAGCTGTAATTATTAAAGGAGTCATAACCTAGTATTACCTTGGATACCAACGCTCTATTATAGTCTTTCAGGCCCTTCTAAAAAAGAAAAGTTGAAAAGAAGTGAAAAAAATAAACACAGAGCTCCTATGACCCTTATTTCTGAAGGCATTATTGTCTTGCCAGATCTGATGCGATATTTTGGCTGTCGTGAACGGTCATTGTAATAATGCAAATGAGGGCGGCGTTGATTGGTGGCAGGAAGGAATGGGTTTACTCTGACTGTCTTGCTCAGTTAGTGCAACTTCAATTGTAACTGCATTCTAGGTCATTTGTTGTTTGCAAAGTAGCAGCCATTACCCGTGTTGTCCTGAAGCTACTACTCCTGCTAGCATACAATAGCCGCATTAGCAGTTAGCTGCTGTTTGTTACACACAGTACAGCAATAAAAACACAGACTTACTGTTTCAATTGCAGGCAAATCTCTGATTGTTGGAATGGTCCCTTTTTCCAAACGGAGCTCGAGTTCATACTTTGAATCGGAATTCAGTAATGGCGGCGCTCGACTGAATATGAGGGGGAGAGGAGCAGGGCGGGCTTCCTGCAGTATAGGTCTTCGATGTCCATATATGGTATATCCTGCGCCGACTTGACGTCAAAATTTAATGGGCCAGAACTCTTTCAAACTATTATCAGAAGCTTTGGGCTTAGGAAACCCAAACATTATTATTATAAATTAGATTAAGGAAAAACTTTAAAAAAAACATATTCTGTCTCTCATCATTGTGACCTTTATCAAATAGAAATGGTTTTGGTCATTTCAACTGACTTAAACAAGAGAAGTTTGGTCTGATTTAACTTCAGACAGTGAGAAAAGCAGGTGTCTGTTTCTATATGCTTTATGAAAACTTCTGGTTTCAAATACAAGTGCTGATCAGACATTTGTATGCTTTTTCTGTTATTCTGACAATTTATCTAATAATTTAAGTCTTTAAAGGTCTCGTTAACTAAGGAAACCATGTAATACTTGTTCTTTTTGAAATACGATCAGTCTCTTTGAGTTGCATCCTGCACGTGAATATTTCCACCAACCCCATTGCCTGCATTGGCCACAGCAAGGAAATAGATGGCAAAAATGAGCATGTAAGAAAAGCCAGTCCCTTCTATGTCACAGAGAAAATTTATATTCATGGCCATTCCCACCTACCCACGTGAAGACTGTATGTGGAGCCTAAGACACACCCATCTACTTCAGGTCCATGTATCCCTTATTGTCAATGGAGCGATAAAAGGTATTTTCCGATCCTGTTTAAAATGCTCCATGGATTTAACATATGATGTCCCTGAAGTTTAGACCCATTTTGATGTACGTAGAGAAAGCACAAATTTTTGACAGTCTGCAAAAGTTACTTTAGGTTTTGTGTGAAAACACGTAATGGACCTCAAATGAGGAAGAAGTAAAATGGCCATGAGTTAGCGAGCTTCCCATCCTTCTTCCAGGATGAAGGAAGGAGAAAACCACTATAAATCTGTCCATCTGGAAAGTGAAAGCTAGGCTGGGGGAGAAATAGTCAATCGATTGAGAGCCAGCATGTGGGACGAGTTCAATTCAGTTTATTTATATAGCACCGATTCACAACAGATGTAATCTCAAGGCACTTAACAAGAAGTCATTTCAATACATTTATACAAACATTCCAATCAGTTAAAGAGGTTCCTATTTAAGGAATCCCAGCAGATTGCGTCAGTCATTGGCATGAGGTTGGGCCCCGTTGATGCAGACTTTCCAACCACAGCAATCCTTCAGCAATCCCTCATACTGAGCAAGCATGTAGCGACGATGGAGAGGAAAAACTCCCCTTTAACAGGAAGAAACCTCCAACAGAACCAGGCTCAGTAGGAGCGGCCATCTGCCACGACCGTCTGGGGGTTTGAGAAGACAGAGCAGAACACAGAAGGAACAAAAGATCTGATATAAGAGAACTTTCTATATTAAAGAAAGTAAAAAGTTGATAACATGACATGGTGGATATTCAGTTACTGGGAGCATCATCCCAGTCGATGCCCCCCGTCCAACAGGGCATTGCAGCCAAGCAGGATACTAGACCAGGTATATCTTCTATGGAGAGAAAAACACTGAGAGAAAACAAAGTTAACAGTCGAAATAACAGAATGTACTGTAATACAACTGGAGAGTCGTAGGAGAAAAGGAAGTAGCAGAGTGAAGAAAATTGGTAAGTCTGTCCTCCAGCAGTCTAAGCCTATAGCAGGATAACTACAGAGCTAGCTCAGGATGACCTTAGCCACTCTAACTATAAGCTTTATCAAAAAGGAAAGTTTTAAGCCTGGCCTTAAAAGTAAACAGAGTGTCTGCCTCACGGACTAAAGCTGGGAGCTGGTTCCACAGGAGAGGAGCCTGATAACTAAAAGATCTGCCTCCCATTCTACTTTTAGAAATCCTAGGAACTACAAGTAAAACTGGAGTCTGAGAGTAAAGGGCTCTGTTGGGAACATATGGAACAATCAGATCTCTGATGTATGATGGAGCTTGATTATTAAGGGCTTTGTATGTAAGAAGAAGGATCTTAAATTCTATTCTGGATTTAACAGGGAGCCAATGAAGGGGAGCTAGAACAGGAGAAATGTGATCTCTCTTTTTAATATTCATCAGAACTCTTGCTGCCACATTTTGGATCAACTGAAGACTTTTAATGGCATTTTGTGGACTACCTGATAGTAAAGAATTACAGTAGTCCAGCCTTGAGGTAACAAATGGATGGACTAGTTCCTCAGCATCACTCCTAGACAGGATGTTTCTAATTTTAGCAATATTCCGGAGGTGAAAGAAAGAAATCCTAGAAACCTGTTTAATATGGGATTTAAATGTCAAGTCTTGGTCAAAAATAACGCCGAGGTTCTTTACGTTATTACTGGGGGCCAATTTAATGCCATCCAGATGAAGTGATTGACTAATCAGTTTCTGTTTAAGAACTTCTGGTCCAAAGACTTCTGTTTTGTCAGAATTTAAGAGAAAAAAGTTTAGAGTCATCCATGTTTTTATGTCTTCCAGACATGCCTGTAATCAATCTAACTGACTGGATTCATCAGGATTTATGGATAAATATAGTTGTGTATCATCAGCATAGCTGTGGAAATTTATCCCATGCTGTCTAATGATTCTACCAATTGGGAGCATATATATGGTGAACAGAATTGGTCCAAGCACAGAACCCCGTGGAACTCCACAAGTAACCCTTGAGAATGAAGAAGATTGATCATTTAGATGAACAAACTGGAATCTGTCAGACAAATATGATTTAAACCAGCCTAGTGCTGTTCCTTTGATCCCTGCAACATGTTCAAGCCTTTCTAGGAGAATATTATGATTGACTGTGTCAAAAGCAGCACTGAGATCTAACAAAACCAGAACAGACACAAGTCCATTATCTGAGGCCATGAGAATATCATCAGTAACCTTCACCAGTGCTGTTTCAGTGCTATGATGAGCTCTAAAACCTGACTGAAACTCTTCAAACAGCTCGTTACTGTTTAGATGCTCACAGACTTGATTAGCAACAATTTTCTCAAGGACTTTGGATAAGAAAGGAAGGTTAGATATAGGTCTGTAATTCACTAAGTCATCTTGATCAAGGGAAGGTTTCTTGAGTAAAGGTTTAATTACAAGTTTGGATTTCAGCAAAAATTATTTGGGCAAAGCAGATGTAGGCAGCTCTGTTATTTGAAGGCCAGAGTCCTGCATGTTTTCCTGCTCCAAAACAGCTGACTGAAATATCGAATTATTCTCCCAGCTGTCACCACGTTCTGCAGAAGCCTCCTAATGAGCCAGTCATCAAATTCAGGTGTGTTTAAGGAGAGATACATTTCACCATCAGGACACAGGCCAGAACGGCCGTCCCCGAGTGGAAAGCTATGTGGTCTTCATCATCTTGGACACTGTGCCACTGTCTTATGTCTCTTCTGTCCTTCCAAGACTGACCTAATGAATTGGAAGTCAGAGTTTTTGGGGACAGACAATGTTTTGTGTTGGTACTGTTCTCCAGGAGTAAAATAGGTTTGCATAAGTTTAGCAAAATCTTTGTGGTTGGAATATTACATTAAAGGTAAATCAAAGTCATATTTAGTCATTTGCAAAAAATATAATTTTAGTACAAACCGTATGAACTGCCAATCACAAGTTATTTATTGTTAATTCATATCCAAAGTGTTACAGTGAAACAACTGTTGTGACACAGAGTGAGCGATTTGTGTCTTGTTCACATAACCATCAATAACTATGATCAGTAATTTAATATTAATGTAATTATTCATGAAGTTCAAGTTTATTCTATTAATATAAAGGGCACCACTTCTGTATTAGAAGACCAGACATCCAGTCTCTTCTTGAAGGTACAAGTTCACACGCTGTGGACATTAATTGTACGCACACAAGTAATCACAGAAAACTTCTCTTTAAGCTAAGGGGAATTTATTAAGACAATAGATCAACTTTACAGCCAAAACATTTCATCAATAATTCCCATTTATTCTAAAGCATGCACCTAACTACTACAGATCTTAGAAAACCAATAATATGTTAAATTAATCAACACTATTAACATGAAAGGGATCAGCGACAAACAGACAGCTCCCCTTTCGCAGGGGAGGTGAGGTGAGGTTTTGTTCAGAAAGGGAGGTGGTTGATCCCTCATTCAAGGAGGCTCAAGTTAGCGATAGCCTGTAGGACAGGGGTCATAAACTTATCTCTGGGCCAAGATGGAGGACAGCACATGGAGTGTTTGAGCCAAAGGGCCATAAAATTAGCTTTGGCTAAAATAGGGCAGAGCACATGGTGTGTACTGTCCACGTGGAAGGGCACAGTTTTAAATAACAGACAAAGAACAATGTAGTAAACCTTTCAGCTAACAGATCAGCTAACGCAGGTCGGACCGGGTCCAACTCTGCCGACCAGGTGATCAGAAAGCAAGAGAGAGAGGGTAGAACGAGGAAGAGAGAGAAAGAAAGAGGGATCCGCTCAGGATAAAAACCAATTTAACACAGCAAATAATACAGCTCACAAACATATCCGTGCGGCGACGCTAAATGAGCCAACAGATTGAGTGCTTAAAAACACTTTAAACCAACAGTGAACGAGATTCAACTTGTTAAGAACTCTATTTTCCCCATTTATTTGCCCAGACAAAAGATTAGCATAAATGAACCGGTTCAGTCCTACTTTGCTTTGAGGGAAGTCCGGTCCATGAAGCGGAGAGCAACATGTGTCCATAGTTGAGCAAAAAGGAATAGAAAACCTGGAGTAGGATTTTAGGACCGTGGGTCACCATTGGTGGCCACGGTCATAGCTAGGAATGCTGGGAAATGCAGTCTGCTCTGTCCATCTGGAGAAAATGGCTTCCAGCCATCCAACAGTCTGTTCAGTTCATTTGTGGAAGATGGATCCCAACACAACATTGGGTATCTCTCGTCCTGACACCTGGAGGAATGTCATAAGCATGGATATCGGTCAAAAAGGATCAATATTTATTCATGCCTGAAGGTGCTTAATTAACCTGTTCAGGGGGAGCACGGTGGTGCAGTTGGTAGAGCGGCTCACCTCACAGCTAGAAGGTCCTGGGTTCAATTACCACCGGGGACACTGTGGGTGCTGAGGGTGTGTTTGTCCCCCGCATCATCGGCACCCACACTCTGGGTGGGGTTGGCGAAAGGGCCTTTCTGTGTGGAGTTTGCATGTTCTCCCCGTGTTCCCTTGAGCAGCTAATGTGAGCTACTCCCACAAAGCATGCACTAGTCCTGGGGCTATATACTGCCTCCTCCTGGCCGACCGGAGCGCCTGAAGGGTTGGGGAGGATCTGGCTGGAATAACGTGATCCTTCCATGCGCTACCTCCAGCCGGGGAAACCCTGCCCCATCAGGTGAAAAGAAGGGCCTGCTCACTGCCCAAGCAAGAAGGAGGCTTGGGTTTCAGTGCGGGGCTTTCCGGGGGCTGGCAGAGGGAGAGCGGCACCCCAGGACTGGATCTAGGTAGGAGCACTGGGCGATAATTAATGGGAAAAAACCGTGGGATAAAAAAATCTTTACATAAATAACCTGTTCAGACAATTAGATACAAGGAAATCAGATAGGAAGAAGCGATTTCTCCAAAAATAACAAAAAAAGACAGATTACGATTTGAAAACATGTTCTTTTGTCCGATGAGATTAGAGATGAGTTTTGGCCATTATGACCATCGGTAGATTTGTATGAAATAAGGAATGCTTGAAAGCCTTAGAACAAACTGTAAAATACAGTAGACCCTATACTATACAGCAATTACAGCACTCATCTACTCTTCCACAGCACCATGAATTAACAGTCAATCTATAACGACCTATACACTATATGATAGGAACATTTATTATACTGCATTAGCAGGAAAAAGGTAGGAGAGCCACTGATATTTATTCACACTGATTCTGTGTTGATGTGGTTCTCCAGCTCATCCTCCTCCACTCTTATACAACCAGCCAGCATCACTTTCCCTCTCAAACCCACGTTACTGTGAAGTCCTGTTGCTTTTATGCCATTTATGAGTAACTGTAGGTGTGTTCCCTCTCAGATGCATTTTTACATGTCACATGAATTGTAAAACTGCAGCTCTGTGCATGATAGCAGTGAGGATGGCTACATTCCTGGAACACTCACTCACATAAGTTAAATGCATCACAGGTGAAACTCTAAAATCTATGAATGACTGTTCATTTTGTTTTCAGTTAAAACACAATGACACTGTGGAGTTATTGTGCATGCACTGAACAAAGTTTACATCACTTCTCAAGAAAATATGCAGTGCACTTCAAAGTCCCCTTAAAGATTTGTATTCAGTAAACAGTAGAAATGAATCTGGAATATAAGCTGTCTTTTCCTCTGAACTGACCTGATCACATTGTTCACTTGATTGTTTTACAGAAAAACACCCAGATTCTTTTTTCAGATAGTTTTTTGGCCATCAGATAAACTGAGAGCAGAATATTTCTGAAAGCTGCTATCGATTATGTTTTCAGCTAAGATATTGATTGGGCTGCTGTGATGAATTGACTCCACTTTTATGTTGGCAAGGTGTCATCATAGCACTCCTGCTTTTTGTGACTTTAGTCACTGCTTGCTTTTACAAATGTTCTGATTTGTCAGGTGAATCAATGTGAGGTCAGCAGGCTGTATGAAGCAACTCTAGCATGTCTGTTTAAAGATAGTCAGGATTTAGTGGATTGGACACTATCGGTTAGAATACTGAAATTATGATTGCAGTCTAAGATCAGCACCCCTTCACCATGCTCTCCAGAATACAGATCCCACTCAATGTCTCCCCCGTGCCTCACACCTCCCCCTGCAGCCAGCTGCTCCCAGTTTGCCTTCACCAGAGCTAGTCCAATCCCAGAGGAAAAGCAAATGGCAGGCACTCAGGAGAAACATACGAGTGATTGAAGCTTGCAGTATAACCACCTCGACAACTAGCAGTGCTACTGCGCTGGTCCTCCTGGAGTCCATAGAAGTAGACGATATCTGATTGTTTGTTGTGGGTGGGACTCACAGATGAATCATCGGAGATCATCAGCACCAATGCACTGGTCAGACTGTATTTTTAGATAATAGCTGACATTTATGAAGCAATCCCTTCTATTTCTCCCACTGATACCAGCAAATGGTTTGTCCTTCATTAAGAAGATTCAATTCAAATAAGAAGGATATGTATTTTTTTCCACCTAGAATGAATTGGATTATTTTGATCTAAACAGAGTTAATCTGTGGAGAAAGGTACCTGCCACCCTATAAGTGTAAACCGGTATAGACAATGGATTGATGGATAAATAGGCTGAATGACTGTAAAACTTTCTCAACAATGATGGTAACATGCTTAAAAAAACAGGATATGCCATGGTCATATTTTTTTATCACTTCATTGTTATTTTACAGTAAAGTAATTATTTCCATCAGAATCTGAGGCTTTTTCTCTGGATCTCAACAGATTACATTAAAACAGATGTTTAAATTAAAATTACATTACTAATGCAGACGTACATTTGAAGTCTACCAAAGTGTGGCAAGGTGCACGACGAGGGGCCAGGCGTGATTTGATACCCCGAGTCCCAGGTGAGAGTCACGCACACTTACCAGTCAGCCAAAGGGATAACCCTGTGTCCAAGTAGCCAGGGCGCATGATCAATCGGAGACACCGATCCAGAGCCTGTGGTCAAGTCAGAGTAAAACCGTTTTTTTTTTCACATTGATCATCCACACCCATGCAAGTTGGTTGAACTCCTTTAACTTCAACACTGGAGAATGTTTATATTGTGGATTTCCTGGTCATTGTATTTCTTCCTGCCCAATCTACCCAAAATCTCCACCCCATCAGTAAAAAAAGGAAATACTTGTAGGCGGTGAACAACAAGAAAAAATATCAGGTTCCAGATCGATTTATCTATCTAAATAAATCAGGACCAATAATTCTAATCTACAACTCATACAATTTAAAATCTTTCACAGATATCAGTATACAGGTTACAAATGATCAAAAATGGGATCCACTTCAGGCATATGTTTAAATTGCATACAAGGAAATAAGTACAGTTACATTTATACATTTTAGCAATTTACACCAGTTCAAACATTCTGGGAAACAATTACTCAATCACTCTCCATAATATTTGGCTTCCACATCCCATTCTTCTGTCTACTACACATCCATACTCCACCTCAACCAGATGAACAAGAATCATCTCTTGGTATCGTTAACTATTGCCAAAGAAGTCATTCTGCTTAAATGGAAATCAAGGGCAGACATATGCATTACCACATGGAAAAACTTACTTTCAGATTATATATTCATACAGACACAGCCTGAACTAGAGCTGTAATCGGGCCTTAAAAGTTGGGCCCGGCCCGAGCCCGAGAGAATTCAGCCCGAGGCTGGAGAATATATTTTGATTGACAGCTTATTAAAGCCTGAACCTGATTACAGATAGACATTATTCAAAAGTCACACATCAGGGTTTCCGCTAGAAGAAAATGGCACCGGACAACATGACCGGCAGGTTTTCAATTTAATTCAATTCAATTCAATTCAATTCAATTCGGTTTATTTATATAGCGCCGATTCACAACAGATGTTTCATCTCAAGGCACTTAACAAGAAGTCATTTCAATACATTTATACAAACATTCCAATCAGTTAAAAAGTTTCCTATTTAAGGAATCCCAGCAGATTGCGTCAGTCATTGGCGTGAGGTTGGGCCCCGTTGATGCAGACTTTCCAACCACAGCAATCCTTCAGCAATCCCTCATACTGAGCAAGCATGTAGCGACGGTGGAGAGGAAAAACTCCACTTTAACAGGAAGAAACCTCCAACAGAACCAGGCTCAGTAGGAGCGGCCATCTGCCACGACCGTCTGGGGGTTTGAGAAGACAGAGCAGAGACACAGAAGGAACAGAAGATCTGATATAAGAGAACTTTCTATGTTACAGAAAGTAAAAAGTTGATAACATGACATGGTGGATATTCAGTTACTGGGAGCATCATCCCAGTCGATGCCCCCTGTCCAACAGGGCATTGCAGCCAAGCAGGATACTAGACCAGGTATATCTTCTATGGAGAGAAAAACACTGAAAGAAAACAAAGTTAACAGTCGAAATAACAGAATGTACTGTAATACAACTGGAGAGTAGTAGGAGAGAAAAGTAGCAGAGTGAAGAAAATTGGTAAGTCTGTCCTCCAGCAGTCTAAGCCTATAGCAGCATAACTACAGAGATAGGTCAGGATGACCTTAGCCACTCTAACTATAAGCTTTATCAAAAAGGAAAGTTTTAAGCCTGGCCTTAAAAGTAAACAGAGTGTCTGCCTCACGGACTAAAGCTGGGAGCTGGTTCCACAGGAGAGGAGCCTGATAACTAAAAGATCTACCTCCCATTCTACTTTTAGAAATCCTAGGAACTACAAGTAAACCTGGAGTCTGAGAGCGAAGGGGTCTGTTGGGAACATATGGAACAATTAGATCTCTGATGTGTGATGGAGCTGATTATTAAGGGCTTTGTATGTAAGAAAAAGGATCTTAAATTCTATTCTGGATTTAACAGGGAGCCAATGAAGGGAAGCTAAAACAGGAGAAATGTGATCTCTCTTTTTAATATTCATCAGAACTCTTGCTGCCGCATTTTGGATCAACTGAAGGCTTTTAATGGCATTTTGTGGACTACCTGATAGTAAAGAATTACAGTAGTCCAGCCATGAGGTAACAAATGCATGGACTAGAGGAAATAAGGACAGTACAAATGTTTGAAATTCACGTCAAATAGGCCTATTATCTGAAGCTTAAAATGATAAATCAGGCCCTGCCTACAAGAATAATCTCAAGGCATGTCAATTTGTAATCTTTTTTTTAAGTCTGCACCTTTATGAAAAAAAATGAGTACTGTCAATTAGGCTATCTCACATGCATGAATTCTAAAATAAAGGCTATTGCACAAGTCTGCCCTCTTTAAACATGAACATAAAGAAACTGAAGGCCTACCTTTTATCAGATTAAATCATTTGCAAACAAAAACACATATTCACCAGCGGCTAACCTTTGTTTCACCTCCTCAGCATCCATTTTGCATCTTGTTCGCGCTACTGAGATGATCAGCTGACCGCTAAAACCCGAGCCCGGCCAGAGCCTGTGAACAATGATAGAAATTAAGCCTGAACCCGGCCTGACCCATTGGATCCTGACGGGTTCGGGGAAAGATCTTCAGCTCTAGCCTGAACTCAGTGTTGACACACTAAATGCATCATGGTCCCTATTTATCACCTTCCTACACTCATGCATTGTAATTGTAACCTCTGCCTTCACATTGTCTCCCTCTTTTTAATAATGTTAAATACTTACTTGTTACTCCTATCTTTTTGTTATCATCATAGTGACTGTTGGCATTATAGTCTGCAACTCATTGCTCCTCCTGGCCTTGCCCTCTACCACAACAGAAGCCATCAGCTCATGATAAGCAGGCCTAATGACAGCCAATCCATGTCCACTTCAGGGTGTGGTTAACCCCGAACAACTCAAGCATAAGAAGCCCAAAGCATAAAAACAGATTTTATTTAAAGGCAAATCACATGACGAAACAGGAAAGTTAATTCAAACCCAGTCTAGAGTCTTTCTGCATGGAGTTTGAATGTTCTCCCTGTGTGTGTGGGGAGGGGGGGGGGGGGTTCCCTCCAGGTACTCTGGCTTCCTCCTACAGTCCAAAAACATGACTGTTAGGTGAATTGGTTTCTCTAAAAAAATTGCCCTTAGGTATGAGTGTGTGTGTGAATGGTTGTTTGTCCTGTGTCTCTGTGCTAGCCTGTGATGGACTGCTGACCTGTCCAGGGTGTACCCTGCCTCGCGCCCTGCGATTGTTAGAGAAAGGCACCACCCCCCCACACAACCCTGCAGAGGATGGATGGATGGATGGATGGGTGGGTGGGTGGGTGGTTGTTTATGTAGCAAATAAGGAATGGCTGACATGATGCAGTTCAGGTCCAGTAGCATTTACTACATTGTTGGTCACAGTCATTACAACATGTACTGCTTTTCAATATGATATACAATACACCACAAGCTTCAACATAAACAAGCTGAAGAGCTTTACTTTATCACACAATAGACTTTAGCTCCTCCTACATGAATGCATTTATTCATCTTTTGCTCCATCCAACCACTCTGGCTCCTGACCCAGAGGAAGACAATTCACCTTTTTCTGGTTGCTACATGGAGGATGGGTATGTTCAACTCTCATTCCTCCAAATCCCTAAAGTAAAGTGCAAGGCACCCAGTTTGTCTTCTGCTGGGTTACTATAGTGGGTAAGGATGTGCTGTTAGGTAGCGACACAACAACATCTCCTTTAGGGCATGTAAGTCCTTCTGCTGTGTATCTGTGTGTTCTTACGCACTCCGGCTGTGGCAGAAAAGTACTGTACCTTATGAGTGAAATGCATCATGAGAATATAGTCCAGGTGAATATGTACAGTGGGAGTAACAAGTATTTATTCAGGTTTGCTGACATAAGCTGTTATCACACTTGTCTTATTTTGCCACATATTAGTAGATCTAAGACAGTTTTATGTGGGTCTAAATATGAAGAATTGAAAAATATTCTGCCAAACACCAAGTCTGTCATATAAATGAGATAAGGATAAGAGTTAGCGATGCATCAGTAAAATACATTGCATATGTGTTGAAATGAAAACTATAATGTTTACAATTTTCAATTGAATGAAAAAGTGTGTCCAAACTTTTGGTCTGTACTATATATAATATATATATATATATATATATATATATATATATATATATATATATATATAGAGTGAAGGTTCACAATTAGTCAGAGGACAAAGGTGCTTTGACTCGCAAGTTGTTTTTTAATATTTTCTTTTCTTTTGAGAAAAAAAGGGATAAAAAGTCCAACAAACATTGAAAAAGAGGTTGAGGGACAAAAATAGTTTGGGCCCAACTTAAAGTTAACTAACTAAAACACAGACAAAAAAAAAAGACTGACTGGCCTGACAAGGATTCTTCTTTCCCCAATGAAACACTCAGGGGAGGTTTTAAGCAGAAGGACAAAACTAAATCAGACAGATGGGGGAGAAGAAATAAACTAAAATTACAATTTACTAATTTAAGTTGAAACAAAGAAAACCATTAAACTAACAAATTAAACAAAAAATAATCTTATCAATAAAGAAATTAAATCATAATCTTTGAGGAAACAAAACTAAAGTCCATGTAAAGGTTTGGCTGCTCCTCCTGCAGTTGTCTCATTCAGTGGAGCAGGCCAACCTTCAATAATTGTGGGATTGAGGGCACCTGGGGTGAAACTCAAAAACAAAGTAAATAAACTGTTTTTCACTAAAGACAAATCAAATGTGTGCACTACATTTAACCTATATCAAGTAAACAAATGAAATATTTTAATTTAAAGAAAAACAAAAGAAATACTAACACCTATGTGGTGGGTGCTGGTCCATCCACCACATATATATATATATATATATATATACACACACATATGTGTGTGTGGTGTGTGTGTGTATATGTACACATACACACGCACGCACACGCACACACACACACACACACACATATATATATATATATATATATATATATATATATATATATATATATATATATATATATTAGATCTGTCAAAATTAATGCATTAATGTGGGTCGATTAATTTGTTGAATTAATTCCATTAATTTTCTTACGCAATTAACTCATCCACAGAATGACCTGCCCTGTTTACCCCCCAATTAAACCTGCGCTGCATTCAGTGCTTGCTTGTCACGTAAACAGCATGACAACTGTTCGGTGTTGATAAACAAATGATCCCTCTATTAGTCAGAAAATTTCAATTAAAAATACTTAATTGCTCCCAGAGAGAGATTAAGTGTTGTTGTAGCTCACTTAATTTTTCAAGGAGCTATTGTAGATCCTGATGGCTGTAGGCAGGAATTATCTCCTGTAGCAGTCGGTGTTGCAGCAAAAACCGTTGTCAAGGGATAGTCCCATGAAGAGGATGCTCAGGGTTGTCCAAAATTGAATAAGAAACTGTCAGCTTTACATTCATAAAATGTTAACCAGTTAGTTTGCCTTAGCAACTGGCTAAAAGATTAATAGGTAAAAATCTCCACATGTAAATGTGATTGTGGAATTCAAAACAAAAGTTTCATGCATCTCTCCTGTATTTCCTTAAAAAAGAGCAACAGCTTCTGGTTTCGTCCGTTATTTACACCAAAAATTTTACTTTTTCTGTCATATTTAGGAATGTCAATTAATCATGATAAATTTACAGTTAGCCTGTGATTAGATTAAAAATTTTTATCGTTTGACAGCCCTAATATATATATATATATATATATATATATATATATATATATATATATATAAATAAATAAATGTCATGATTTTTACCTCACAGACACAAAGTTATGTTGATAAGCTTCTTCTTCCCCAATCCAGTGTGTTCTTCCTGCCCATTCCCTGCCATCAGTTTCACGTAGATCAATATTTGAGTAACCACGACTGAGTCACTTTTGTGTAGCAGCCTGTCTCTGCAGACCCCTCCAATATAGTGTCAAGTCAAGAAAATTGCTGGGAGGAGTGATGTGTGTATTGTAACCCCAGGATGACCTGACAGCATAGATATTTAATAAGTCTTAACCTGGCTTTCTAGTAGACATGCTGCAGAGTTATGAAAATGGTCGTACCTTCTACATGTCACCTCAGCAGGGCTTGTCACAAGCAAAAAACAAACATGAAAGAAGAGCGAATATGGCTGTTACAAAGTCTGTCTGAGTCAAGTTAATCATCACTATACTGGTCAAAGGAAATAAACCCAAAACACCTTCAAGAAAATCAGCCAATGCGCTGTCGCTGTCAATAAAAATGATTAACAACCGTGGATAGAAAAAGACACAAACCTCACTATTTATCTTTCAGTGTTGACAATGAAATGTTTATATTGAAGCGTAGAGCTGCCACCCAGGTGAAATAAAAATAGAACTATATAACGTCATAATGAGAGAACTTTATTGTTCTTACAATAAAACTTTTTTGCTTGTACAATATACTATCATGTTCTTACAATATAATTTTCACGTTTTAACTATATCCATGTTAATCACGTTATAACAAACAACGTTCATGATCTTTCAATTAAAGTATATTGTTTGAACAATATATTTTATTGTAAGAACGTTTAATGAGCTGCATTCAGAAATCCAAATCAGTTTGATGTGGAGAGCTCTCACTTTGAGAACTGGCAGCTCTAACCAGGTAGCAACATGACAACAACAAGCACGTTTTTAGTTTCCTTCTCCGTGTACACATGCTCATATCAATACTGTCCAAGCTGTGCAATAACAGCAACATCTCTGCATGCTTCAGTACAAGCATAAAGTAGAACTTAATCAGTTCCTATAGATGAGACATTTTCTCAATCACTAATCTGTCACGTCATTAACTCCGTTTCAAAATTATTATGTCCAAAGAATATATAACGCTTTATTGTTCCAACAATACACCTTTTCATGTTTGTGCAATGAAATATATTGTTCGGACAATATAATATTTTTATGTAAGAACATCAAATGTTTTTTGTTACAATGTGATAAATATGTATATTTTTAAAATGTGAAAATTATATTGTAAGAACAAGATAGTATATTGTACAAAAAAAGTGATATTGTTGGAACAATAAAGTTTTCACATAACGTGATATAGCTCTATTTTTGTTTCACCTGGATGGCAGCTCTACACTTCCATATGTTTGTCTGTGTTTGGTCTAGAAGAAGTCTCTGACATTCCTTAAACATCCACTGACACCAGAAGATGAATGTTTTGTGAGTTCACCTGAAGCTGGTTAATATTTTCCGGCTCATCATGGACCTGAAGCAGAGCAGAGATCAGATAAACCTCTCTATCTCTGAGATGTAGCCTTATCTCCATGGGTACCACATCCATTGTTGATTCCATAGGTAGTCCTGCAACTGCAGAAGTATAACCAGTCATGAACCTGAAATGTTTAAGTCAAAATCTCTATGAAAGGGCCAACAACCCTGAACAGGAAAATGTTGGTGGAAAACAAAGCAGGAACAAACACATTATGTTCTTCATCTGCTGGAGAGTGGATGTCAACAGCTGAACGAGAGGCAGCACACGGAGATGAACTCGTTTTTGAACTGACTCGATTGATGGACTTGTAGCAGACATACTGTAGATCTCTGTATTGATGATTACTCAAAGATTTCATAGTTAGCTGACATGTCAGGAATTCCCTTTTCAGCTCTGAAACCACCACAAAGAAATCATTTCCACACGTGTGACTATTTCCAAGCGCTAACTATCAGTTTCTGAAGCACTCAGACCATTCTGTCACAGTAGATCCCTGTCCAGTGGCGTTGTGAGCTGATTTTCTGGGGGCTTCAGCCCTGAATGTTTTAAGTCTGTTGTTTCACTCACCAGCCACAGGCTCACCGCGTCTCAATCACTAACAACAGGCCGGCTGTACTCTACTCTGATCAGCGCTGTCGCTGACTTGACCCAGTGTCAGGTTATAGTCAGTTATACCAGCCATCAGTATCAAAACTAAGGTGTATATTAACTAGTGCTGTCATGAGATAAAAAAAAAACTTTGAGATTAATTAATTATGATCTGTAATTAATTAATTAATTTCTTTTTTAATCTCACCTAATAATTGCTGAGAAAAGCCCTCATCTTGAGGTATTGTCTTTTAAATTCATTACTTTATTGTGTTAGAACAAAAGTTTGATACATGTAATAAAAAAAACTGGCTTTATGAAGTCATTTATTGTATTTAACAGACTTAACAGCCATTTACATTCTGCTGTTTTTGTGACTAGTCAAGTGGCGCCTGCGACCTTCTGCTTCGAGCATGTGCGATTCATTAGCGTTCTGGACGCAGTGGGGTGAATATCTTCTCTGAGTTCAGCTGTATTACGGGTTAAAACCACACGTAATAAGTAAGTAAGTAAAGTTTATTTATATACCGCCATTCACAGACCAGGGTCACAAAGCGCTTCACAATTAAAAACATACACAGAAAACAGTACACATACAAGTCAGTTCCAGAAACAAGTAGAAAAGAAAGCATCATTAAAATAATACACAGAGGGCTATGTGGGGTGAGGCGAGAACGCCTGCCTAAACAAATGAGTTTTCAGTTGGGACTTGAAACTGTCCAATGACTCTGACATTCGCAGAGATTAGGGAAGCTCATTCCAAAGGCGAGGAGCAGCAGCCTGGAATGATCTGTCTCCTCTAGTTTTAAAACAAGTGCGGGGGACCATCAACAGGTTTTGAGTAGAGGACCTCAGGCTCCTGTTTGAGACATATGGCAGGATCAGGGCCTTAATGTATTCGGGCGCCCGGCCATGAAGAGCCCTGAAAGTCAGCACCAGAATTTTAAAATCATTCTATGTGTGACAGGGAGCCAATGTAAGGATTTCAAGATTGGAGTAATATGGGCTCTCCTATGGGTGGGGGTCAAAAGCCTCGCAGCAGAATTTTGGACTACTTGCAAGCGAGCCAAATCTTTTTTTACTGAGACATGTAAACAGGCTGTTACAATAGTCCAGTCGTGAAGAAACAAAAGCATGGACAACCATCTCTAGCTCCTGACTTGAGACCATATGTCTGAACTTAGAGATGTTGCGCAAATGCAAGTTACAATTTTTCATCAGCTGTTTGGTGTGTCGTTCAAGGGACATCCCTTCATCAAAAGTTACTCCAAGGTTCCTCAGACTTCTTTTTACAGAGCTACTGAGGTCGCCATGGTGCTGGGTAATAAGAGGCACAACACTGTCCGGGGCTATAACTAGAGTTTCCATTTCACCAGAGTTCAGCTGGAGGCTATTATTAGTTAGCCATATCTCAATTTTGGCCAGACAGTTAGTTAGAGAAACCAGACTCTAAGGTTCGGAGTGCTTAAAAGAGCAGTACAGCTGGAGATCGTCTGAATACAAATTATTTGAAACATCACTGAACTGCTGGATCAGCTCGCCCAAAGGGAGCAAATAGATCAAAAACAAAAGAGGCCCAAGAACCGAGCCTTGGGGTACACGCCACTGTAAGTCCGCAGATTTAGACGAGTTATTAGAAGACACACAATATGCGCATTATTTTTGATACCGATGGCTTGCCATACCGGTTGACCTGGGCGGCCGGGTGGAGCTGCAGTGTGCGTTGCAGACTGGTTGCCTGCTGTGAGCTCTGAGACGGGAGAGCGTCCCGCTGCTCGGTGAGAAGAGTAACAATGTTATATGCTTCACCCAAAAGTTTCCAATAACCCCATAAAAATTGGCTAGATTTGCCGCTAGTTGTTTTGTTTTATTTTTAGAAAGAATCGCTAGAAGCGTCTAAAAACTCGCCAAATATAGCAAAGTTGGCCACACTGTCTGCAACCGTTCCTTCTCACCTCGCCCTCCACACCATGATGGAAGCCAGTCATCTTCTGATGAGTTTACAGCCAATCGATGTCCACTTTAGGGTGTGGTTAACCCCGAACAACTCAAGCACAAGAAGCCCAGTGCATAAAACAGGTTTTATTTGAAGGGGCTATATGCAATTTTCTGAAATTTAAACTTGCGACTGACCCCATGTGGCCAAAAAACGGAATTGCTCTTCCTTTCTGCTCGCTCTCGCAGCGTGCGCTCGTACGCCGATAGCTCTCAATCTTCGATCTGTTTCGGGCACTTGTCAGGGGTTTAACTTTCTTAGTCTTATGTGGAGTTACTGTTGGTGTCAGAGTTGTCCTGGGTCTCTTCTGTGTATTCAAACAATCCTCTGAACTGCTTGCGAGTGCTGACTACCGGTGGTGGCAGAGTGATCTGAAACATTTAACATGAACGCGCTTGGCGTCACATCCACAGACAGTGCGGAAAAATCCAACCCGACAGAAAATAGAAAAAATTGGATACAGGCTTATAGGTGCACCCACTGTGAGCTGACAAGGTGTCAGTATGCTCATCAGGAGATGTTGGAGTCATAAATGGTCGAATAAAAAGGCGTTTATTTTGGGGAAAGAGTTGCATGTAGCCTCTTTAAAGGGAACTCGTATGCAGAACTGTAAAATTAAAGATTAAAAATGAGATTAACGCGATTAAAAAACATAGCGCACTAAATATGGCTGTAATTAATTGACCACAATTAACGTGATAATTCATACCATGGCTTGCCATAGTCAGTATGTCACTACGTGGGCACACGCCCCCTCCCCTCTCCTAACAAGGCGCCCTGTACAAATGAATGCGCAGAAAACTGCACAGCGCCAAACCAGAAAATATATCAGGATTAGCAATATTTCTAAGACTAACAGAAACCAATGGATCATAGAAAAATTACCAGATAAAAACAGTTGAAACTCCTTAGCTGTTTCTAGAGAGGCCAAGGTAAAGAATTTATCTTTGTAAAATGAAGTGATTCACAAAGGCAAACGCTGACTTATGTATCATTTTCTTTAGCGGCCATGTAGCAGAAGCACCAGCATCATCATTAGGCATGTGAAGTGGTAACTATGAAATATTCTAACATAGTGTTATACACCATTAATAAGAAAAGGTCCTTTAATTCCAACTATCATAATACCTATTAAAATATAGATAGAAGCTAATTCAAAACAGGTCAGTAACAGTACATCATTGAAGACATAATAAATGAAATAAGTAAAGCTTTGCCTTACCTCATTTGCTCATTTACTATTTTGTCAGTATTGACAGAGTCAAACAGAATATCTAAGACAGAACCAGGAGGAGAGACAACAGCTAGAGATAGAGACATACAGAGACAGCAATAGGGGAATGAATGAGTATGGGCACATTGTCTGTAAGCAATCTGATTCTAAATCAAAAATGTTGTGGTAGTTCACTGGTGGAAGGAGAGAGTTGGAAAAATCAAAGACAAATGGGAAAAAGAAAGGGAGATGCAGGTAAAGAAGAAAAAAGGGAGACCAACAAAAGAAAGTGAAGAAAGATCGATCAAACTAAATTATTGTTTGGTTTTGCTGTTTTCAGATGCAATTTACCAGAACACAAAACACTGAACATAAAATTGAACATTAGATATAAAATTGTAAGCCATTGTATATTAGAATACACATTACACTGTTTTGACATGCATGCATTGAAAACTAATTCCAATGTAGGCACCTCACTAAGTATGCTATAGTCTAGAATCTATTGTAATACTTTTGTTTATTAAACAGAAATATCACATGTTGTCTGGGCTAAGCCCAGGTCCTCCTTAAAGGCTGAAGACGGCCCTGCTCCTGTCTTTCCAATGTGATTGGCTGATTTGCTTTTTGTGGCAACAAAGAATTGAACCGGTGTGTCTAAAAAAGTGGCCTGTGGCTCATATACCTGGATTCCTTGTATATGCTGAAGAACAGCTTTATTTAGTATTTCTGTCTCTGTGTCTCTACCCCAGACACTCCACTCAGCAGCAAACCAACAAAGTCATCACCAGCACAAGTCATCTCATCAAACAGCTCTCGGATATAATCAGCGGCTCTTCACGGGTATTTTCTGCTGTCATTCCTCCCTCATGGGCTGTCATATGGAAGAATAACCAGCAGGTTATACAATATTTGTACTAACTAAAGCTAATCTTGTTTTGTTGCACAGCAAGATCGTCTTCGTCTGTCCAGGCTGAAGACTGAACTCTCTGATTCTGTGCAGCGCTATGGGGATCTTCAGAAGGTGAATGTGAAATGCAAAGTCATGTTTCATCAATGCTGACTATTAGGAGATCAATCAGCAGACTTTTCTGGCACAAAACAACACATATCTGTCATTCTGCTTCATGCACACAGAGGCAGGAATAAAAAAAGTCTTTTAATACAGAGGAGAAAGTGTTCTCTTGACCCTGTCTGTTCATTCGCTTCTCTTACAGAAAATTGCAGAGCGCTCAAGGGCCTTGCTCCCTCCAGCACAGAAAGACAAGAAGAAGGTAAGCAGATGCAGTGGGTGAAAATCCTCCCTTTTTTCACCCTCATTCATGTGAGAGTGGCATGATGAGATGAGAGGCGATGAGATGTCCTTTGTATCCACATAAGAGCTTCTTTGAAGCCTTGTCTAGTGTATTCCACTCTGATGTACTATAGCCTAACCTATAGCCTTTCTTGGTTGTAAGGAACGAGTTTATTTTCATTGTGTGGACAGATCAGAGCTGCAGGGTAAAAGCTGGAATTGAATGAAATCCCCTCATTAATTGATGTGGAGCACTGTACAAATGTTTGTGTAGTGCTACAATTGTCATCATCACATCATCCCCCTGTCTGTCTGTCTGTCTGTCTGAGCATCCTTCCATCTGTCCGTCTGTCTGTCTGTAGTTTTTGTACCTCAACTATCAGTTTCAGCCTTGAAGAGGAAACACGAATGGCCTTATCAGGAGTAAGAAATGGTTTTGCTGAATGGGATTTCTTCAGAGGGCCACCTTTGTTTCAGCCTATATGATATTTTAGAGTTTCAGCTCAGTGGGCATGGCTCAGTATCCATTTAGCATAGAGCAGTGATGTATGGTGAGATTGATTACTGGTGAGGCACTGACTCCTCTGGAATTGGATGTAAAACTTATAGGCTGAACTGGAAGCTTACATTTTAACATAGATCTTAATTGAAACATTCAGTGGTTCTAAAAGCTTTTAATTATGCTTTAAACAATCCCATACTGTTCACCAGGAGGTGATGGTGGCTAAGGAGAAAGGAGCTCACCACCATCAGAGTGTGAATGAGTGAATGAATGGAGTGAAGCTCTTTGTGGTCTTTCGGACTAGACAAGTGATCTCCTACCCTGGTCTTCAAGATCTTGTCATGTTAAGTGTTTGAAAAGACCCAAATGCAGCAAATAATGAAATGAAAATATATTAAACAAAGAACAAGAAACTTAGATAAACTCGGGAGAGTGAGAAAAATGCAGCGACGGGTAAACAGGAACAGGACAGGGTTGTTAGACGAAGAACCAGCGAGTAGTGACAGTCAGAGGAAGGCTTAAGAATACCAAGGAGGTGTTAAGTGGCAGGGAGAAGGCTAAGGGCTAATTAGGAGAAGCAGTTGTAGGTGAGAGGGAGAGAGGTGGAAACAATCAGTAGCTGGGACAGAACGCAGAATGGCCAGAGGAACAGAGAGCAAAACATAAGGATTAGACAGAGGAATAGACTAAAGAGGAATAAGGACTAACTATAAACCTAAGAGAAACTGGAGAGCATTAGAGTGAAGAAAAAAACTAAGGAAATAAACCTATAAGGAAGGATTCTTTAAAGAGGAACTATACACAATGATTAAATATAACAGAACTGACTGGGACTAATAATGGATAAGTAACAGTAGGAACATAAGAAAATAAATAAGGGATGAACACAAACATGAGAAACCAAACATAAGAGCACCTGAGGGCGAAAAAATGTAGTGGAAGGAAAAAACACAAGAGACAACAAAAACACCAAGTAGTAACTAAAGTAATAAAGTGAAGTGAATAAAGAAATGAAATAACCAAAACCTCACATTCATAACAGATCTACTGTCCTAAAGGTTTTAGATACATCTCTGCTCCAACACAGCTGAATCAAATGCCATCAAGTTTTACAAAGACCTGGTAACAAGCTATTCATCTGATTAGAGCCGGCTTTGTTTGCTGGGTTGAGAAACTGGTTGAAAACTACGAGTTGACTTTGATCATCGACATCTGCTGTCCTCTGTGATAACTGCAGGGATCCGGTCGTAGTTTAGGATCTTCATTAAGATTCCTGGATGCTCTCACATGAGATCTTAAAGCTTTATTAGCTTCCGTTTGGGAAATGCAATTTATTCAGTCTATCTGAAGACAAAATGGGTCCCAACACTGTATCAGTTCTATTCCTACTGTATATTTTCAGTCTTTTCAATCTGTAGAAGAAGGTCATCAGTTAAGGGGCTCAGCACTTCCCTCTATCAGTACAGCACGGTAGTTTCTGGCTCGCCCTGTGCATTTTCACTGCACATCTCTGGTCAATCAGAAAGACTGAATATGTCACACACACTTAATCGAATATATTAAACAGACTTTGGAACATCAACATGTGTAGAACGTGTAATCAAGCATGTACAGTCGTGGCCAAAAGTTTTGAGAATGACAAAAATATTAGTTTTCACAAAGTTTGCTGCAAAACTTCTTTTAGATCATTTTTTTTCAGTTGTTTCTGTGATGTACTGAAATATAATTACAAGCACTTTATACGTTTCAAAGGCTTTTATTGACAATTACATGACATTTATGCAAAGAGTCAGTATTTGCAGTGTTGGCCCTTCTTTTTCAGGACCTCTGCAATTCGACTGGGCATGCTCTCAATCAACTTCTGGGCCAAATCCTGACTGATAGCAACCCATTCTTTCATCATCACTTCTTGGAGTTTGTCAGAATTAGTGGGTTTTTGTTTGTCCACCCGCCTCTTGAGGACTGACCACAAGTTCTCAATGGGATTAAGATCTGGGGAGTTTCCAGGCCATGGACCCAAAATTTCAACGTTTTGGTCCCCGAGCCACTTAGTTATCACTTTTGCCTTATGGCACGGTGCTCCATCGTGCTGGAAAATGCATTGTTCTTCACCAAACTGTCGTTGGATTGTCGGAAGAAGTTGCTGTTGGAGGGTGTTTTGGTACCATTCTTTATTCATGGCTGTGTTTTTGGGCAAAATTGTAAGTGAGCCCTTGGATGAGAAGCAACCCCACACATGAATGGTCTCAGGATGCTTTACTGTTGGCATGACACAGGACTGAGGGTAGCGCTCACCTTTTCTTCTCCAGACAAGCCTTTTTCCAGATGCCCCAAACAATCGGAAAGAGGCTTCATGGGAGAATATGACTTTGCCCCAGTCCTCAGCAGTCCATTCACCAAACTTTCTGCAGAAGATCAGTCTGTCCCTGATGTTTAGGTTTTTCTTTGCTGCCCTTCTTGACACCAGGCCATCTTCCAAAAGTCTTCGCCTCACTGTGCGTGCAGATGTGCTCACACCTGCCTGCTGCCATTCCTGAGCAAGCTCTGAACTGGTGGCACTCTGATCCCGCAGCTGAATCCTCTTTAGTCGATGATCCTGGCGCTTGTTGGACTTTCTTGGACGCCCTGAAGCCTTCTTAACAAGAATTGAACCTCTTTCCTTGAAGTTCTTGATAATCCTATAAATTGTTGATTTAGGTGCAATTTTAGTAGCCCCAATATCCTTACCTATGAAGCCATTTTTATGCAACGTAATGATGGCTGCACGCGTTTCTTTGCAGGTCACCATGGTTAACAATGGAAGAACAATGATTTCAAGCATCACCCTCCTTTTAACATGTCAAGTCTGCCATTCTAACCCAATCAGCCTGACATAATGATCTCCAGCCTTGTGCTCGTCAACATTCTCACCTGAGTTAACAAGACGATTACTGAAATGATCTCAACAGGTCCTTTAATGATAGCAATGAAATGCAGTGAAATTTTCATGGCAAAGAAGGACAATGCAATTCATCTGATCACTGTTCATAACATTCTGGAGTATATGCACATTGCTATTATAAAAACTTAAGCAGCAACATTTCCAATTTCCAATATTTATGTAATTCTCAAAACTTTTGGCCTCGACTGTTTATTAGCAATATAAAGAGAGACAGCAGTGGGCATGCACCAGCTGCCTGCTTCACTCAGTGTGTGTGACACAGCGCCACCAGAGGTGAGCACAGCTCATCACTCAGTGTGTTTACATGCTGTTAGAGAAAACCAAATGACTGCCTTAGTCCGGCTGAAGTCCAACCAAACTGGATGAGGTGGTCAGCAGTCCCCATCAAGTTTCACATTCCTCACTAGATGGAGATGCTGCCACTAAGCCCCCTATTGTCCCACCCTTACATCCTGCCACCATGATAAAAGGCCCACAGCATCTCCATGCAGAGGTTTTTTCATGTTCTATACAATCTGAGAACTTTCCTGCTCTTTTTACACGTTGTTGACAGCATACTGTGCTGTGCTCCAGAAGATCTCACCAATCTGGTCAGTTTTAATGTCATAGTGAAGCAACGACCTGGTACAAAGGGAGCATATGGAGAAAATGTTATGCTTTGTCAGCATCTCTGTGTCTTAACAATAGTTCAGTAGAGTTACTCAAGGACATGTACACGAACACTAACTATCCACTTAGCTGAAGGGAGAATCAACTGCAGCTTGAACTGGCAGAAATGGTTTAATGAGGAACATTTGTTTCCACATACAGTAGAGCCCCTAAAGTCCATCTTTTTTACAGAGAAGAAAGTCACATAAATGATCATTTTATTCCCTTCTGAAGGCATATTATCATGGTCTGCAAGAATCAGACAGAGAGGCCTTTGGGGGTGGAAAGTTACATTTCTCTGACCACTTTTGCTAATCAGTGGGTGTACTGTGGAAGAACTAGTTGGTCAAACAACATTTTATGCAACAATAGAATAAAGTCCATTTCCCCCACTGTGGATCAAGTAAAAGCATTTGCAGTGGGAGAATATGAAATGAAAGGCAACATGTTGAATGTCATACATTTGCATTTGGAAGCATTTTCTCGACCAAAGCTATCGACTGTTTCCCACTCACTTCTTTAAAATAAACCATCATAATGGACTAGAAATCAATAAGAGGAAACCTGAAGTTGTTTGAACTTGTCAGCAGCTTGTGAACTTATGGAACAAAGTGTCAGCATAATTGTCTGGACAGTCTTTTTTTCCCTCATCTGTGAGCACACGGTTACAGAATTAGCTGAGTGGTGAGTCACACTGGCCAATAGACACAGTGCTGTGAGTCAGTCCTGGTTGGTCCCTACGCTCTGACACACACTGGCCCCTCAACCAAGAAGTAGCTGTGCAATCAACCTCACAAAAGAGAAACATATTAGCAATGCAACAAAAGTCAACCAGATATATTCTTTCCAACTATGGTTCCTGCTGTTTCCTTCATTGGCACATGTTTCATACTGAATGTATTTTTAGTTACTGTTTGCTGCTAAGTGCACTAAACAAACTTAATCATTGCTTTCTAAGTTTTCTCAGAACTAAATGATCAGGACATCACTGTAGCTTTTGAGATTAGCCTTGTTCTTCTTTGCCTGTTTAAAAAAAATATTAGCAAGTGTGTGGTGGGAGGTAGGATCATTGCTACAACCTTTGGCAGTGGCAATAGAGATAGTGATTTGGAGGCACAGTGGAGGTCTACTTGTGTTCTAAAATCAGGCACAAAAGGCTTTCTGATTGGTTTAGAAATTCAGACATGTATCATGTTGACAGTGAGGCAAGGTCCATCCATCCATCCATCCATCCATCCATCCATCCATCCATCCATCCATCCATCCATCCATCCATCCATCAGCACAGATGAAGCTGTGAAAGAATCCAGCTAAACTCTCTTGTTTAATCTAAATAAACTGATTCCTTTAAAAGAGGAAACAAGTGTTTGAAACTATTGTCTTCCTGTGCTGGCAGTATGTACTCACCAAATCATTACTTTGCATTAAAATGCTGAAAGAACGATTTCTGGATTGGGAAATTGTATGTCCAAAAGTATCCTCCAAAGATGATAAACAAACAAATAAACACTGGCAGTACCTTAAAATAGAAGTTGTCCAAGAAAATCTTTGACGGCATACTGTAGCTTTGTATACCATATCTTTATTTTTTTTAATTGGCAAATGGTTTCTGTTGCCTTGAATAATCTTAGGAGGTTATACAATTTCTAATTGCAGTAAACAGACTATAATTAAATAATAATATATCTATTTCTGACAAAGCAACATTTATTTTACAAACTCGTATTCTGTACCCTACCATATGTCACTGCACCCATCAATAACATTTATGATGTAAACAGATATAAAGTAAGCAGAATATTAAATTAGACTGCTCTAACTCTACATGTCTAAGATATAATTTCTAAAGGTTCCTTCACAGTGCAGGGCTGATCCTGTGGTTTATGGTTTGGCATCTCAGCCAGGGCCTTCATGACTGGATTTGCATGTTTTCTACAGGCTTCGGTTCAATTATATGACACATTTATAGTTGACGCTAACATTTGTGTACTTCTGCATGTGTCCTCAGAGTCCCCAGACTTCATCTAGTGACCAGAACCAGGAGGACCCACTGTTTGGAGAAGCAGCAGGTGCTGAAGAAGGAGCTCAAGCTTTCCTGTCTGAAATCAGTGAGGAGGATGTGGAGGTGCTTCGTCAAAGAGAGGAGGCTCTGCTCCAGATAGAAGTAAGAGATTATCACAATAAATATGAAGGTTTGAATAAAGTTCTATTACTGAGCTCCCAACCCAGAGAAAGGCAGGAATATGAGCTGTTGGATGAGTGGTGGGCATGACTGTAACGTGGTAGTAGCAAAAGTGGGTTGTGTTGTTGAGTATGTATAATTCTGGTATCACAAGCTTGGGGCATGGTGCCACAAACAACTTTAAAAAAATATATGGATTAATAGCAAACTGTGTCAACAAGCTCAAATTGATTAATTCCAAAAGTACTATAATAAACCCATTAGGACATTCGATGTTTTTGTAGTCATATTATCCAAGTTTCATCACAGAGTTGTTGTAGAAGCTGATGGCTGTGAAACATAAAGATCACGTCTAGCAGTCTGTATTACAACAGATCCAGAGAAGCCTCTGACTGAAGATACTCTGTTGTTGTAAGACAGTCTGAAGAAGACGATGCTCAGGAGTCTCTGTAATCCTCTTCATTCTTGGAGGATCTCTTTTCTTACCATCATCTCCAGAGGTCCCAGAGCAGTTCCTGGAACAGAACCAGAACCTTCTTTATCAGGTTGTTGAGCCTTTTTAAATCCCTGGCTCTGATGCTGCTACCCCAACAGATGACGGCTGAAGAGATTACACTCTCCACAACAGACTTGTAGAAGATCTCCAGCATCTTGCTGCAAACCTTGAAGGACCTAAGCTTCCTCAAGAAGTACAGTCTGCTCTGTCCATTCTTGTAGACGGTTTCACTGTTCAGTCTCCAGTCCAGTCTGTTCAGGTGAACGTTGAGATTTTTATAGCCCTCCACCATCTATGATGCATAGCTGTTTCTCATGAAATATATGATCGTCTTTTTTTTGTTCACATGTTTTGTCATGCCGTGCCACAAAGCGGTCCACCAAATCTCTGGACTCAGCTTCTCTTCCATCTGTGATCCAACCAACAATTGCAGAGTCATCTGAGTATTTCTGCAGATGACAGGTCTCTGCTTTCTGCTGGAAGTCTGAGGTGTACAGAGTGAAAAGGAATGGTGAGAGTATGGTCCCCTGTGGTGCTCCTATGCTGCTGACCTCCTGGCTTGACACAAGACCCAGCTCCTGTTTGGACAACACCACAGTTTAACCCTGACCTGGATAAGATACCACCATTTGAAATACCTTTAGCCAAACAAAACCTTATCTTATCTGAAGCCAAAATTGATCTACAGGTCCATCTAAAAAAATTAGCATATTGTGATAAAGTTCATTCTTTTCCATAATGTAATGATAAAAATTTAACTTTCATATATTTTAGATTCATTGCACACCAACTGAAATATTTCAGGTCTTTTATTGTTTTAAAACTGATGATTTTGGCATACAGCTCATGAAAACCCAAAATTCCTATCTCAAAAAATTAGCATATTTCATCCGACCAATAAAAGAAAAGTGTTTTTAATACAAAAAAAGTCAACCTTCAAATAATTATGTTCAGTTATGCACTCAATACTTGGTCGGGAATCCTTTTGCAGAAAAGACTGCTTCAATGCGGCGTGGCATGGAGGCAATCAGCCTGTGGCACTGCTGAGGTGTTATGGAGGCCCAGGATGCTTCGATAGCGGCCTGAAGCTCATCCAGAGTGTTGGGTCTTGCGTCTCTCAACTTCCTCTTCACAATATCCCACAGATTCTCTATGGGGTTCAGGTCAGGAGAGTTGGCAGGCCAACTGAGCCCAGTAATACCATGGTCAGTAAACCATTTACCAGTGGTTTTGGCACTGTGAGCAGGCGCCAGGTCGTCTTCATCTCCATAAAGCTTTTCAGCAGATGGAAGCATGAAGTGCTCCAAAATCTCCTGATAGCTAGCTGCATTGACCCTGCCCTTGATAAAACACAGTGGACCAACACAAGCAGCTGACATGGCACCCCAGACCATCACTGACTGTGGGTACTTTCATCCGAAAAAAGAACTTTGGACCACTGAGCAACAGTCCAGTGCTGCTTCTCTGTAGCCCAGGTCAGGAGCTTCTCCCTCTGTTTCTTGTTTCAAAAGTGGCTTGAAGCCCATTTCCTGCACACGCCTGTGCACGGTGGCTCTGGATGTTTCTACTCCAGACTCAGTCCACTGCTTCCGCAGGTCCCCCAAGGTCTGGAATCGGTCCTTCTCCACAATCTTCCTCAGGGTCCGGTCACCTCTTCTCGTTGTGCAGCGTTTTCTGCCACACTTTTTCCTTCCCACAGACTTCCCACTGAGGTGCCTTGATACAGCACTCTGGGAACAGCCTATTCGTTCAGAAATTTCTTTCTGTGTCTTACCCTCTTGCTTGAGGGTGTCAATGATGGCCTTCTGGGCAGCAGTCAGGTCGGCAGTCTTACCCATGATTGCGGTTTTGAGTAATGAACCAGGCTGGGAGTTTTTAAAAGCCTCAGGAATCTTTTGCAGGTGTTTAGAGCTAATTAGTTGATTCAGATGATTAGGTTAATAGCTCGTTTAGAGAACCTTTTCATGATATGCTAATTTTTTGAGATAGGAATTTTGGGTTTTCATGAGCTGTATGCCAAAATCATCAGTTTTAAAACAATAAAAGTGCTGAAATATTTCAGTTGGTGTGCAATGAATCTAATATATATGAAAGTTTAATTTTTATCATTACATTATGGAAAATAATTAACTTTATCAAAATATGCTAATTTTTTGAGAAGGATCTGTATTGTGATACTCATTGTTTTACAGAATAAGCTGTGTTGGGCTCCATGACAACCTTTGCCTTTGCTTGACACTCTTATTTTAAAGTAAGTCAAGAATTTACTTGTACTGGATACATCTACACTGAACAGAAGTTATTTAAAAATAATTAAGATTGATGAAATTGACCTGTGGCTCAGTATTGCTCAGCCCTGCCCCCCCCACAATGTAAATGAACCAAAAAGCATTAGACTACCCGGGAACCAAACAGACTCGGACATTCTCGTTGTCTATGACGTTTTCTGGGCTGTATTTGTATTTTAAGGCACACAATGACTAAACAATGTGGCTGGGGAACATGGAAAAGTGATACACGGTATCCTGAGAGGATAAACAACACAGTTTATTTTTATTCTGTTTCCTAAACCGAAATAAAACATGGCAAATGTCTGTGGCAGACCACACAGTCAACTCAACATGACAACTGTGAAGAAGAATGTGTGTCTGTAGACATTCTTGGAAAAACAATGGTTTTGTAGAATCTTAGCAACTAGGTCACATAAATGAATATCATTCACATAAAGCCTAGCAGTAATGAGCTTTGTTAAGATAGCCACCTAGCAGCCTATTGTTATGCTAATGATGTTGTTCTTGTCAAAGATGATTGATACCAGATGAGGTTTCTTCCTCTTGCTTTAAAGTCTAAAGATCCATGTCTCTAATTTCACTTTATTTTCATGTTATTCTATTTTTCATTTTGTACATAGCCCTGCATGGTGTAATGCAGAGCTTTCTGAACGCTCCTTGAACACATTAACTATTGTTGGTTCCACAAAGTTGTCAAGAAGCTCTTTAGGTAAGGCAAGACAGTTTTATTTGTATAGCACACTTTCGACAACAAGGTAATTCAAGGTGCTTTACATGATTAAGGGGTAAAATAATAGCAGTAAAACACACACAAAGCATATAATGTAAAAACAGCAATAAACCAAGAAGCACACACACCATATGATACATCAAAGCATTATTTAAAAGTAGTTCTAAACAGATGAGTTTTTAGTTGTGATTTAAAAGAACTCCGTGTTTCAGCAGCTTTGCAGTTTTCTGGAAGTTTGTTCCAGATTAGAGGAGCATAGAAACTGAAAGCTGCTTCTCCATGTTTGGTTCTGATTCTAGGGATGTTGAGTAGACTGGAATTAGAGGACCTGAGTGGTCTGGGGGGGGGGGGGGTATAGTGACAGTAGATCTTCAATATACTTTGGTGCTAAGCCATTCAATGATTTATAAACTAGTAAAAGTATTTAGAAGTCTATTCTCTGAGCTACAGGGAGCCAGTGTAAGGACTTTAGAACTGGGGTGATGTGCTCTACTCTCCTGGTTCTAGTGAGGAACACGAGCAGCAGCGTTCTGGATCAGCTGCAGCTGTCTGATTGCCTTTTTAGGCAGACCTGTGAAGACGGTGTTGCAATAATCAATCCGACTAAATGCATGGATGAGTTTTTCTAGGTCCTGTTGCGACATCAGTCCTTTAATCCTAGAAATGTTCTTCAGGTGATAGAACGCTGACCTTGTTATTGCCTTTATGTGACCCTGGAGGTTCAGGTCTGAGTCCATTACTACACCTAGATTTCAGGCCTGATCAGTAGTTTCTAGTTGGATTAACTTAAACTGTGTGCTGACTCTTGATCATTCCTCTTTAGGTCCAAAAGTAATTACTTCTGTTTTGTTTCTGTTCAGCTGGAGAAAGTTATGACACATCCATCCATTGATTTGCTTGATGCATGTACTTAGCGTTTGGATGGGTTCAAACATCGTAATGTAGAGCTGTGTATTATCTGCATAGTTATGGTAGCTAATCTTATTGTATTTGTATTTATTTATTTGATAGGGACAGATACAATATACATAGATTAACTTCTCAGGTAATCCCATGTCAGTTCCATAGTGTTTATAGCCAAAGGCTAATTCGCAACACTAGTCCCTAGAAGGGCAAAACATTAAATTTTAACATTGAATAATATGAAAATTAAAACAAGTATTTAAGATGTATTCATCTTAAACACCTTCAGATTCACCCATACACACGACCAAAACCACCCATAGAGTATAGTATGAGCCAGAATTTGGTCCATCCTTTAAAGGTCGAAAATTTAGTTATTGATTTTATATGTGTAGGTAAAGAATTCCATAGGTTTGCTTCTTTTATAGAAAAAACAGTCTGAGTGAAAGATGTTCTACAAAATGGAACCTTGCAGTCTCCAGATGTTACTGTTCTTATAGATCTAATGTTTTGTAATCTGTTCATGAATTTGTAAAGAGACTCAGGAGCTTGTCTCTTTACACATTTATAAAAAAGTTTTAAATAACTGAAATTGCAGAAGTTCTTAAAAGTTAAAATATTATACTGCGCTAAAATGTCACAATGATGAAACCTGTTGGGCTTTTGATCAATAATTTTAAATGCACCATTATAAAGCCTTTCCAGTGCCTTTAAAGTGGTTTGATTAGTCTGAGACCAAACAGTGGAGCAGTACGACAGTTGGGATAAAATCATTGTTTTCAGAAAAATCTTAGCACCTTCAAATGTTAGGCAGTTCCTGATCATTCTAAAGCTATCAATGCTGATCTTCGTTTTTTGGGACAAATGTTTAACATGACTTTTAAAATTTTGTTGACAATCTATTGTTACACCTAGGTATTTTTCCTGTTCAACTTGTTCAATGGGTTCACCTTTCATCTTAGATTTAATTTCTTTGTAGTTGGTATCTTTTTTATAGAAAAACATATAGATTTAGTTTTCTTTGTATTCAAGGTCAAACATGATTTGGTTAACCAATCAGATACTTTCTCAAGGTTCTTTGTTAATTTACTGCCAATTGCAGCAGGATTTTTTTCCCAACGTGTAAATCCCTCTGTCATTGGTGTACATTTGAAGGCCAACTTCAGGACACAGAACAAGGAGATCATTTACATGCAAATTAAAGAGGATAGTCCCAGTATTGTTCCTTGTGGGATTCCTGTTTTAATTCCACATGGGGCAGATTTTATATTGTCAATGACAATATAAAAAAAAAAAAAATCACCATATATTTGATATTAAATAAGATGGGCCCTTGGATGGAGCCCTAGGGCACCCCACATATGATTTCTGTTCGTTCTGATAAAGAGTTTCCTATTGAAACAAAGAAGTCCCTGTTCTTTAGGTAAGACTCGAACCAGCCAAGTACTGTACCAGAGACTCCGACCCAGCTCTCCAGTCGTTCTAATAGTATATGATGATCAACACTGTCAAATGCTGCACTGAGGTCCAACAGAACCAGCACTGTGGTTCTATCACAGTCTGTATTTATGCAGATGTCATTTAATACTTTCACTAGGACAGTCTCGGTGCTGTGGTGAGCACGGAAACCAGACTGAAAAACATCAAAACAGTTTGTCATTGTTATGAAGCTATTTAACTGCTGAAACAGCTTTTACAATAATCTTACTGATGAATGGAAGATTAGAGATTGGCCTGTAGTTCTGCATTAACATGTTGTCCAGAATATTCTTTTTTAGCAGTGGTTTAATAAGGCATTTAGGAATTGTTTTGAAACTAACTACTCTCGTTGTATGCCTGAGTTTGTGCCCCTGAGTATTGCTTTATGTATTTAACATATATGCATACATTTGACTTAGTTTGAAATCTTTGATAAGACAATGTATATTTAGCATTTATTATTTTAACACTTTGGATGAGTCAGTCCAAACTTTGGGGACACAATGAACCCCCCACCTTGTGATTCCTAATCTGTTTGCTAACATTCACCCAGGGCCTCTAAACTGTTCGAAAACTAGCATCAAAATATAAATAGAAACTGTATTTCATGTTTAGTCTGATTTGAAATTTTAAATATAAAGAAGGTAAACAGAAGACTTTGATTTAGTGATGGCTGAAATGAAGAAATAAATGAGAGAAAGAAAAACATTGTTTTCTGTCACATATTTGCTGCCTGAAGGCGAACACAGGCATAGTTCTGAAGTTTAACTTTTCTTCTGCGTATTATTATTTCGTCACCGTTCTCCCAAGTTGCTTGTGGATATTGAAAGCTTCCCAATTATCCAGGTGGTTGTACAGGGATGTTGTGCCGTTACCTGAACAGTGTCTTTGGAATGAAAATGTTTTTCAGTTTAAATTTTGGAGCAGGCATAGAAAAAACACATTCTGTACAAGAGCTACAGCATAACAATATTTCTAATATCACTAATGAATGGATCTTTTAGCTGTCACCCTAAATCTATTGATTGATGGACGCTCTGTTGATCTAAATATGAACAAAGACTTGATTATTACTTAGGTTTGACTCATTTGTGACACATCACATCAAGGACATTTTTAGTTTAAATAATGAGCCCAGTATTCGTGTGAAAGCGTCCACAATAAACATCATAATTAACATGCAGCTATGCTTTCCTACATGTATAATGCTCAATATTTTAGTGCTTTTTTTCCTGTATTTTTGCTTTACATCTCTTGGGGGGAGAAATGTCAGAATCCTCAGCTGCTAGCTGCTAAATCTTGCCTTAGACGGTGTGGAGTTGCTTTGCAGTCTGAGATTGTGTAAGCAGGGACAGGAGAGAACACCACAGCAACACTGGAGCATGTTGGAGATACACAGAAGGTCAAACACAAACTTAAACTATTTCTGTTTCAATTCAATTCAGTTTATTTATACAGCGCCAATTCACAACACGTCATGTGAAAGCACTTTCCAAGAAAAGTCTTTTCACTTCAATCATACATACATCCCAGTTAATCCTTCAGTTTATTGTTGCAATCAGTTTAGTTTCACTTGCCTAAAGTAAAAAGAACTGTTATACAGTATCAATATCTCAGGGGCTAAAGGTCCAGCTTCCAGGACTTAGCCATATTCCTCTCCTCCTACCGGCATACCCCCTTTGCCTCCCCCTCCCACTTGTCTGTCTCCAAAAGTCAGGTGAAGAGGCAGCTGGAGAAACTGAACCGGAACAAGGCTGCAGGTCCAGATGGTGTCAGCCCCAGAGTCCTGAAGGCCTGTGCAGAGCAGCTCTGTGGGATTCTGCAGCACATCTTCAACCTCAGCCTAACTCAGGAGAAGGTTCCAGTGTTGTGGAAGACATCCTGCCTTGTTCCAGTACCCATCAATGACTATAGACCCGTTGGCCTGACATCCCACATCATGAAGGTCCTGGAGAGACTCCTGTTGGCACCCCTGAATAAGCAAACAAGAACGTATCAGGACCCACTGCAGTTTGCTTATCGCTGTGGAGTTGGAGTTGAAGATGCCATCATCCACCTACTTCAACCAACCCACTGTCATCTGGACAAAGCAGGCAGCACTTTGAGGATCATGTTCTTTGATTTCTCTAGTGCATTTAACACAATTCAGCCTGATTTGCTTTGTCAGAAACTCCTGAAGACACAGGTGGAGCCCTCAACAATCGCCTGGATCAATGACTACCTGACAAACAGACCACAGTTTGTGAGACTGAAGAATTGTGTGTCAAACCAGGTGGTCAGCAGCACAGGAGCACCACAAGGGACCGTACTCTCACCATTCCTTTTCACTCTGTACACCTCAGACTCCCAGTACAAATCAGAGACCTGTCACCTGCAGAAATACTCAGGTGTATCAGAGATGGACAAGAAGCTGAATACAGAGAGCTGGTGGACCGCTTTGTGACATGGTGTGGAAACAATTGTCTCACCTTGAATGTGAACAAAACAAAGGAGATGATTGTAGATTTCAGAAGAAACAGGGATAAGTCAAACACTGTTTCCATCATGGGAGAAGAAGTGGAGGTGGTTGAGGAGTATAAATACCTCGGAGTTCACCTTGACAACAGACTGGACTGGAGGCGCAACAGTGAAGCCGTCTACAAGAAGGGACAGAGCAGACTGTACTTCTGGAGGAAGCTTAGGTCCTTCAAGGTTTGCAGCAAGATGTTGCAGATCTTCTACAAGTCTGTTGTGGAGAGTGTAATCTCTTCAACCGTCATCTGTTGGGGTAGCAGCATCAGAGCCAGGGACTTAAAAAGGCTCAACAACCTGATAAAGAAGGTTCTGGTTCTGTTTTATTGACGACTGTGGAACATCTGGAGATGATGATGCAAAGAAGGATTCTTCATAAAATCAAAAAAATTATGGACAACCCTGAGCATCCTCTTCATGAGACAGTCATACAACAACAGAGCGTCTTCAGTCGGAGGCTTCTTCAGTATCGCTGCAATACAGACCGCTACAGGAAATCCTTCCTGCCCACAGCCATCATCATCTATAACAACTCCTTAAAGAATTAATTATATGAGCTATACCAACACTTAATTTCCCTCTGGGATCAATAAAGTATTTTTGAATTTTGAATTGAATTGAATTGAATTGAATTATGCATACCAGGGGGAGGAGTGAAGAAATAATGTTGTCTTTCCAGTCTAATTTGTTGTAGATGGTAAATCTGAGGGGCTTCCTGGGTTAGATGGATAATCTGGAGTCAGTGCATTGTACCAGAGCCCTGCAGGACTCTCTTATTATAGTGGTTTTGTGAAATACCGCAGCTCTATTCTTTCCATCTGTGAAAAAGTTAAAGCATTTCTACATTCATTTACAGTAAAAGCATGTGTGATCCATGTCAATGGATTTATTAGTTAATTAGATGCTGTGTCTGTGGTTTTGTACACCTTATTTAGATACGTCTTACATTCATAAATGTCCTTTTCTTCCCATGTTAAGATGTGTTTTGACCATGCAGGGCTTATTAAAATCTAACTCCAGGTGTAAGAGAGATGTAACAAGGGAGGAGTCCATAAATCAGCACTAATTTCACATTGATTGGGATGTACAAAGAAAATGTTTCTGGATTCTTGTATATACACAGTTTCATATATCAGATTTTTTGAGCTTACACAGTTTTCTGGATCTAAAATTCATGCAAGTCTCTTCCTCAAAACTTCAGGAATAACTACTGGACTTCTACAATAAGGTTCTTTGAACCCACCATTTGTGGTTCAGTATTTGCAGATGTTTTCTGAAACACTCTAAAGAAAATGCAGCTTGAGAAGCTGAGATACCTCGACACAATGCTCCCTGACACACTATTGGCTGCCGTTTGTAAACCAGCCAATCCATTTGGCCATTGATTTTCTTTGCTGCTGATTGGCTGAATTCCCAAGAGCAAAAATAAAGAAGTCTGTATATGTTAGCTTCTGTGGCAAGGGCGTAGAATTAGCATGGACGGAAGCGACATGTCCCCACCTATATCCAGCGATTATTGAATTGTCCCCACCAATAATTTGATCTTCTCCAGAAAAGAAAAACGAACCTGATAGAAATCAAAAAAGGGAAAGAAAAATACCGATCTGTCAACGTCTCATTGTAGAGGTGCAGAAAGAATTTAATTACGTTCTATCTGGCCATTGTGATTGGCTGTGCCTTTCCCTGCTGTCAGGTGAGACTCTGCAGCTATGTTTGCTTGTTAGCAGCGCCAAAACTGCAAGGGGAACTTTCTGGTCCGCGAGAGGACTCAGGTGTAACGTGGGCGACACATGAGTGTCAAAAGCGAGTAAGGATGGCAGCAAAAAAGAAGAATTTGGACACGAGGAACTATTTTTCAAAGAAACCTGTAAGTCACTTAAAGTCAAGTTTGCTAATGAAATGTGTCCGTCATAATAATGTTACTGGCAATGCTACGCTTTGGCGCACATCATACAGTCTAAAATTGTATGTAACTATGAATTATGTGGTTTGGAAACTAACTACACAACAAGCTGCCCACTATTAGTTATGTGACACCATGCATCTAAGGGAGCAAGGTGCGCATGCACTGTGTGATTTCTGTCATATTTTTAAGCCCACTTTCCAGTCATGCAACAATTTTTGCGATCGGTTTGTCTTCAAAGCTGAATAAAAATAAATATGTTTACCCTATAGTTTCTGCTTGCATATCTAATTTAACATATGTTTTAAATCCAAAATAATTGCAGTAAAAGTAAACAGTTTACTGTTGCAGAGTCCTGCACTGGTCCAATTTGACCAAACCAAACCAAGATGATTTTTTAACCCGACCCTTTATCAGATTAAATCCCGACCCAACCCGCCCGTTGATTTAAAACCGCCATCGGTCTGTGTCCGCTGCAGCTACGCGCTCCGATCCCTGCATAACTCTCCATGATGCTGTCAGCTGAACTCTCAGATAGCGATGCTTTGAATACGTGTCCAGATATGAGATGATATTCAGTCAGATCCTCTCATAGGAATCTTTTTTTGATTGATTCAGTTACCTGAACTCTGTGTGTAAAGTTGATAATGTCTGCGCGCCTGCAACAAGTGGTCAGGGATGTGAATTGTAAACTGCTTGTGTTTAAAAAGAAAAGAAAAAAAGAAGAACGGAAAATAACGTGACCCCGTATTGCAATAAATTATTTCCCTTTTTATTTCTCTGGAATGTTGCACAGCTGATTCTTAATTTATGCAGAACTGTAGTTCTGCGCACAGAATGACGAGGGTTGCAAGGGAAATGCGTTTGTTTTGTTTGTTGCTCATTCTTCTTCTGGGGCGAATATATTATCAATGTAGCCAAGATTATTCTTTGTGCTACGATGTGGATAAACATGATCTTTCCCAGACAACAGTCTAATGATGGTTTTCAGCGCCGTTTGAAAAACAAAATAAATCATGATGGGCTTTCAATTGTTACACCTGTTATTACACCACAGTGTGTATTATAATAAAACGTCAGAATGATAAATACCTATATATGAATGAACATTTATTATTCCCACCAATATTCGAACCACACTTATGTTTATGGGTATTGTCCCCAGCTAGTTTAAAAACAAACCTACGCCCTTGTTATGTGGTAGTGCTAAGACCGTGTCCACTGTGTGGATTAATGCATATTAAGGTATTGTTGGGTTTGTACTGTGAAAATAGGCAATTAGAATCATTATTGGAGGAGGTCTCAAGTATTCACAGATTTGAGCTATTCACAGATGGCTGAGGTTTCTTGGGGGTCCACTGTAATTCAAATACAGCATTTCAGGAAAAAGAACTCCTAGCAACCAAGACACTGAGCTGGAAATGTCAACATTCAGGCATCCTTTGCTACAGCAGTTCCTCACCAGCTCACCATCATAGAATCCACTCTCAATTCTTTAGTGCATCAGAGTGTGTTGACGAAATTGTGAGACCATCTGTAAAAAAGTAAAAGCGACAAAAGAACTGCACCCTGCATTGTGATGATGATCCAGAATCTAGCAGTAAATCCACCAAGGACTGGCTGAGAACTAAGAAATCGAAGGTCCTTGGTGTAGTCAAAGCCCAGATTAGGATCTTATTGAGATACTGTAGGATGACATGAAATGGACTGAGCACGCATGAAACCCCTGAGACATCTTCCAGTTATAAGTGAGGGGAGGAGAAAATTTCCTCAGCTGATGTCACAGACTCGTCTGGTAAAGGTTTGGAAGAAGAAGAAGATGTTTATCTGCTACAGGTTTCAAGTCCCATAGTTTTATCTGGGCCATCATTCCAAGTATAAGCAAACCCTCAGTTAGTGTGGCAGTGAAAGCTAATAATGTAGGGTTAAGTTAACCAGACAGTCAGGACCGTGTACATCCAGAACAAAGAGAACTTTGCATTAGCTCCTAGGAAGCTGGTGATGATAAAAACATCTTCATAAGACTTTTTCAGTGTGGTTATAAAATCCAGAATGTGACTGAATGTAGCAGTTGGTGCTTTTTGTTGGGTAAAATTTCCCCCTGGTTTCTGTCTTTAGGTAAAGTGTGTGAGACACAATGTGTGGTGGTGTTTTACTTACACCAAGTAAGTTTTACATGTATCAAACTGAATACCCACCGCTTTACGCACTGTCCACTTCCTAAATTCCCCTCTCCCTAAAAATGTTCTCAGGTGATTTGGGATCATATCCCGCCTCCTACACGCCCACATTCTGTCATAAACCGTCAATACAAAGTACAGAGTGAATATTCTGCATAGACTTATTCTGTATATGGGACATTTAATGGGTAACCATGGCAACCAAGTGGTGGACAAAGCACAAAATGGATGCTGTTTTATTTAAATCAATCCATCAATGTTTATCTATCTAGAGCTTTACTCAGCCAAAAGGCGACCAAAGTGCTTCACAATAAAAAACAAAAATATAGTTAGCAAAAAGAAAATGTTTAACAAGCCAACTGGAGTAAAAATATATATTTTTTTAAATTTAAAATGCAGCACCACAAGTAATAAAAAAATAAGAACAATAACTATAAAGTTTGAATTATATGATGACTTCTTGTAGCAACAAAAAGATTGGAATAAAAGCAAATGAAAAGAAATAAAAACCTAATTACAGCAGAACATAATAGGTTTCATTAGTCCTAGGTATTTAAAGCCTGACAGAAAAGGTGTGTTTTAGTCTCCTTTTAAAAAGTATCATCTGTGTAAAATATTATTGGGGATCACTAATAAACGGAAGAGCTGCAAGCCTTGATGCAGCACAGTACCTGACATGAAATGGAAGCAAAGAGGGAGACGGCATGCCAGAGCCAGAATGTGCTGTGGGGGTCAGGATGCACGGTTCTGTTGGATCGGTTCATCTAACAGTGGGCCCAGTTCAGCACATAGATCTAATAAGACTGCTTTAGGGAATCTACATCAGCTCCCCCCATCCTGATGCTGCCAGTGGTTGATCATCAATCAGTGACAGCTCATCCATTGTGCAGAATTATGCCGGAGAGTCACTGCAGGATTTCTATAAATGTACAAGTGTGGCTTAAATTCATCATTTCTCCATCTCGGTGTCTGCTCTGCCAGTGTCCTCTGTGTCTAAAATGTACATAAGCGGCATGGTCCTTAGTGTGCTTAAAGTAGTGGACATTCTTCTGCCACTTTTCTTTCTATAAATCCCAAACTTGGTATAGAAAGTGATTACGCAGTTTTCAGAGCCTGTTTTGTGTGTAAGCATGCTTTATAAATGAGAGCCCAGAACCGGACTAACGTGTTAAACGTCAGTCTGAATCTCTTTGGATTCTCTAGGCTTCTGATTCCATGTGACAGTGAACACTCCAGCTGTTTTGGTCATGCATAAAACATCCTGTTTCCAAGTTGTTCTGGTTTCCTACTTTGATGGGAGCATAAGGTGGTCCAGGGTGGGACATGTGGTACAATAGTAGCAGTGGCATTAATCCACCGTGCCAGGGTGCCACATACCTCCATGGCTTGGTTTGAATGTGGAAAAATCTTGTCAGCTGAAGAAAAGTTTTGACACTGTTTTAGGATTGGGTACAAAGGAGAAGAGAAAGCACCAGTGGAAACGGTGCTTCAGATGGGATCCTCATGGCAGTAGCAATGTGGTGAAAGAGAAACCTACTCAGCAAAGTCTAAGAGCTCAGAACGTTTTTACAGATTTACTTTGACTTTAGGACAGTCTTAACCTGGTGTAAAATCACCCTTAGATAACATTCACTGATCTGAGCAAAAACTTCAATCTCATAAAAATGTCAAAGCTTTCATGGCAAACAACGTCTCCAGCTGAACGTGTTATCCTCACTAAGATCTGGCTGTATGAAGGCAGTGATTCAGCAGACTCACGCTGCCACGTTCTGCTTTTAGAGTGACAAGCCTTACATGGCAGCCTCATTCCGGACCACAGCGTGCCATCCAGCTCTCTCAGGACGAATGATAATGATAATGATAGGAGCACTTTAGAGGCATAATGAAGATGTATCTTTGTGCCCAGTTGAGCTGTCTGATCTTCATCAGCGTTCCAAACCAGCTAATCCTACCGCAAGAAGTCGGGTTGTGAATAAGAATGAAAAAAGCAAGAGCATCCATCTTTTTCCATGGAGTGACATGTAGTGAAAGGACTGCGGTACAAAATGACAGTCTCATTTTAGCACTCAGGCAGAGATGGGCCAGGCAGATGATTGGTGTTCAGACAGGGTCGCCTGGCTTGCTCTTTAGTCATAGCTGTATGGACAAATGTCACCAGCAGCGCTCTAGCAGGGGCTAAGGGGCTTGACGTTGCTCCTTTGGGGAGTGATACAATCTGACAACGCTCTTTTTCATCTCCACCCTCCTACTCTCCTACATCTCCTCCCACCAGTAAATCAGTGTGAGTCCCAACACACCACACTGTTCTCTCAGGCTTTCCTCCCAAAGGAGCAGTGGAACCTGCTATCTGTCATCATTATCAGTTTGTCTCAGGTTCATTCAGAGATTCGAACCCAGTGGAGGCTTACAAAGCTGCAGCTATATGACGGGAGGTTAGCTTCTATGAACTGGATGTAAGCATATCTGAGCCAGACGCTGAGTTTAGGAAACCTTTTTACTCTCAACTCGTTATTATAGATCTATGATTAGCTTTTAGGGTTGACTTATTGCCCTTGTGTCTAATCATATGTTTCCATATGTCCTGACAAGAGAGAGGCTGATATTTCACTATTCAGCCTGCGCAGCACTTTAGATCCTTCCATCTGCACTTTATGTGCTTTGGCACAGGATAGCACTTCATCAAAACTGAATTTAGAAAAAAGCTATAAGACAGGGCAGTGTTCAAGGAGAATCCGAACACCACACATGGCTCATAAGTTAAAAAAATGGTGTCCCATAGCAAATTGTGCCTGTCCTACCATTGCACCTTGAAGACTATGAGTCCGCAGGGATTGGTCTTCAGTTCCAGCTGAAATCAGCACAAGTGGAATTCTAATGAGCAAACAATATTTATTTATCTTTAGCAGACTCTTCAAACATTTAGTTAATGATGGAACACATGAATTATTAAACTGTATTGTTTCAGCTAATTTTATGATGGCAGACTGCATACCGTCAGCTGCCCCATCAGAATGAATGACATTTTTCACTCAAACTTTCATGTGTACTAATTCAGGTTTCATGTTGCCCACTAATGAGTGACACTCTTTATTCTGGACAGGTGCTCATTACAGTTCTGACTGTAAAATTAAAACATGGAAGAAAGAAATCAGACTCACAGCTGATGCATGAATATATCTGTCATATAGAGTCTGTCTACTGACGGATCATTTCTCTTCTTTACTGTAGACACATTCATGAAAATGATACATTTCTCCCAGTAAGCTTTAGGACTCCTAAAATTCAATTGTTAAATAAATAAAACTGCCAATAAGCATTTTCATATCAATTATAATTTTTGAGTATTATCAAGTCCTTTCACATTTATAAAGCATGTGTAGTGTATGTGGACTTTTTTTCTTTAAAATATGTGTTGAGAAGAATGGTTAAAATTTATGATACTTCACACAGACAGATCAAGTAAAGTTTTTTTCTTGGCGCCCATACGAAATAAAGAACAGAAATACTAAACCATCATGGGATGAAAGTTTAATGCTTTAGTCACAGCATGAGCGCCCCCGAGTGATCAAGCCCAATTACTCCAAACATAGGCAGAACCTCTTCGGCATTTGCTGATGTAAATGTCATAGATCACTGGAGTAAAATGTGCCAGATAGGGTCTGTCTTTGAGTTGTACTGGTCCTTCCTCAGAATTTAGTTATGTACAAAACTACCATAACAACCTAGACTAGCTGAATATGACATTACATATAGTATTATATGTTATGGCCAATGTCAAGAAACATGTGTCACAGGTTTCGTTCCTCTCTGGTAAAACAAGTAGTCAGAGTCAGAGATTCAGTTCAAAAGTTTATTTACCAGGCAGATCGGTAAAAAAAACTGAAAGAAGTACATCAGGGGATGGCGGTAGGACACAGTCTTTAAACGAGTCTTTACCAGGGGTCCCAAGAGACATCCAGGCATCCCGTGATTCCACTGCCACTGTTACCACTGCTCCTGTCTCTGCTCCGTTGTCTCCGTGTGGGTTTCCTCTCTGACCATGAGCTGCTTCCTCCCTTTTATCTCTTTGGGAAAGTGATTAGTGATTGCAGGTGTGCCAGATTGTTGCAAGGAGAGGTCCTTCAGGCACACAGGAGAGAAGAGAACTTTCAAAAAACCACACACACTTAATGAATAAAATACACTGCAAAACACGTTAAAAGAAGATCTCTCCTGGTCACTATGCGACACGTCAAAGTTATCAAATCAAAGTTAGGCTAGGAAGCAAAGTGAAAGTTATCCAGGAGTGAAGACATTCTTGGACACCAAGTTCAGGCAGAAATACTAACACCATGCGTCTGGTCTTGGAGTTCATACAGGAGGAATTCTGTTTTCTTTATCATTCCTGTTTTTTCTGCTTTAGCTACTCTTTGTTTCCTGTCTTTTCCTTAGATCACTTTTTCCTCAGGTGTTTATTTACTTCTTCTTAGATTCCTAAGTTGTAGTTTCTTCCTTCTTGCTGTTTTCAGGATGAGGTTTTGTCTGTCCTCCGTACCATGAGTCTGTCTCTTTTCCCTGTCAGCTCTCCTTCACTGCTGCAGCCTGTTCCCAGTCACTCACTGTTTCTGGTCAGCAATCTAACCCAGGTCCCAGTATTTAAGCTCCTCATTCTTGCTTTCTTCTGTTTGCTCCATCATTCCTGGTGTTTTCTACTGTGACTCCTCTTGTATCCTCCATTAGTTATCATGAATGTAGTTATTAATTAATCTAAAGTCTTCTTTTCACCTTCAGCCTCCTGTTCTGCCTGCATTTTGTCCAACCATCAGACAACCATTACTAGAAGGTATTTGTGGGTGACTGTGGCTCAGTAGGTAGAATAGTTGTCTTGAAGGTGGTAGGTTCAATTCCAGCTTCCTCCTGTCACATATCAATGGGCCTTTGGGCAAGGCATTTAACCCTAAGTGGCCTACTCAGTTCTATATAAATGGATGAATGTGGCTCCACTATGAAGCACTATGAGTGACATATAAATATTGTATAAGTTCAGTCTATTTCACATTTGAGGTGTGAAAAGCCTAGCTGAAAACCCCCAGAAATCTGGTGGAACCCTTCATTTCTGTTCAGTTAATGACTAGCATTGTAACTCTGACACACAAGGCCATCAGCACTCCCATTTACCATTAGATATTATCCTGGATATGAGCAAACTGTTCACTGGTTGGGCCAAAAACAGCTGAAGGGAATGGAAGCCACTGCAAGTCTCATTTTTCTACGCACAATCACAACATGTCTTACGTTTTGCTTTTTAGATTATTTTGTAGCTGTTAGTTGTGCAAATACAACTATACTGTATAAACTGATTACTGCTAATTTTCTTATTGGCCTTAACTAGTCACTTTAATCTCTTGCTACACATGTGGAGGCTGGAGGTGAAGGCAACACAATGATAAGCAAGCTAATGTTCATCTAGCTCAGACACTGCTGCTCCAGCTAGTTATAGTGGGTAAACCTGCAGTGGAAAGGGTTTGGGAAAAGTGGGTATTGATGTCATTTAATGATACAATCCACCAATGTCAGCAGACATGTTGTAGTGTAAAGAGGACAATAAAAGAACACATTTCATCTCATTAAAAAATGTTGGTAAGGAGGTGATCAAGGCAAAGGTTAAAGGTGATTTCCCCTGGTTAATAGATGAATACCCTTTTCAACCTTTAGGCTGATAGCAGTTGCTGTCTAGACTATAAATGGAAATGCTTAAAAGATAATAAGTACCTTCATTAATGTTATGTTATAAAATATCAAAAAGAAGGAAGGTATGGTTATTTTTTGTTGTAGCTTCTGTCTTTAACATTTCACCATTTAACTCTCACCATTCCTTTTCACTCTGTACACCTCAGACTTCCAGTACAAATCAGAGACCTGTCATCTGCAGAAATACTCAGATGACTCTGCAATTGTCGGGTGTATCAGAGATGGACAAGAAGCTGAATACAGAGAGCTGGTGGACCGCTTTGTGACATGGTGTGGAAACAATCGTCTCACCTTGAATGTGAAGAAAACAAAGGAGATGATTGTAGATTTCAGAAGAAACAGGGATAAGTCAAAAACCGTTTCCATCATGGGAGAAGAAGTGGAGGTGGTTGAGGAGTATAAATACCTCGGAGTTCACCTTGACAACAGACTGGACTGGAGACTGAACAGTGAAATCGTCTACAAGAAGGGACAGAGCAGACTGTACTTCTTGAGGAAGCTTAGGTCCTTCAAGGTTTGCAGCAAGATGCTGCAGATCTTCTACAAGTCTGTTGTGGAGAGTGTAATCTCTTCTGCCGTCATCTGTTGGGGTAGCAGCATCAGAGCCAGGGACTTAAAAAGGCTCAACAACCTGATAAAGAAGGTTCTGGTTCTGTTCTTGGGACAACTGTGGAACATCTGGAGATGATAATGCAAAGAAGGATTCTCCATAAAATCAAAAAAATGATGGACAACCCTGAGCATCCTCTCCATGAGACAGTCATACAACAACAGAGCGTCTTCAGTCGGAGGCTTCTTCAGTTTCGCTGCAATACAGACCGCTACAGGAAATCCTTCCTGCCCACAGCCATCATCATCTATAACAACTCCTTAAAGAATTAATTATTGGAGCTATACCAACACTTAATTTCCCTCTGGGATCAATAAAGTATTTTTGAATTGAACTGAACTGAATTAGCAGTCCTGTCTCCCTGCTACCCTTCATGTTGTTTATGGATGTTTAGACCTTGGATGTCCACCAGAGAAAAGAACATGAATTTACATGTTTAAACTATTTATTTACTGAGGGCAAAAATAGATGTCTCTCTCACGGCTGGTTAGGAGCTAATTTCACCATACTCTATCTTTTTTCAGTCTTTCCTGGTTTTCTCAGTACCAAAAGTGTGGAAAAACCTTTTTTTTCGCTGCAGCAGTAACACTGTTCCCTTTTCCCCGTGTCGTTGGCTTAGGGTGGGAGATGTAGGGAGAATTTCATATCTACATTAAACATACTTCTCAAAGAGAGGGAGAGCCATGTGAGGGGGTGTGGGGGTTAAGAAGAATCAGAGAGAGTAGCAGATGAACATTTCTGTCCTGTCTTAGTTTGGGTTCTTTGATTATCCTCATCATTGGGGACTGCATTGTGAATTTGATTGCAACATTTTGTTCCTTTGAATAGACAAAAGTTAACGGGTGTCTTCATCCTTACGGTGTGTTACAACATAGCATACCTAAACTACAGTTTTTGGTCTTCTTGGTAAGTGCCAGCTGTACCAGTGGTAAACCACAAATATCATCAACTCCAATGCCAAACTAGTTTTAACCTTGGAATATAAATCTGCTTTCTTCCTGATTTTTAATTATCACTGGCACTGCATATACACTTTATACTTTAACTGAATTGATTTACCTACCAAGGTTCAGTTGCACTGATTCCAAACATATATATATATATATATATATATATATATATATATATATATATATATATTATTTTTATATATTATTTTTTTGATGATGTCATCAAGGAAGATAAATACTTATGTTCAGTGTTCCAGTGTAACCAGGAAAGCAGAAAATGTTGAACTTTGTTTTCATAACATTTAGCTTTTAATTTATTTCAAATATCTTCATCTTTATGTTGTATTTTTGTGTTGCATTTTTTGGAATATATTGCAATAGATATCGTTACTGCAAATGCTTTAGATTATATTGCAAAATAGGTTTGAGGCAATTTTGCCCAGCCATAATTTCAACAATAAATTCAGTTTTTCTGCAAATGAATGAGAATTTTGATCTACTTTTTAACAAACTTCCAAATTTACACAATTGGACCTTGGCCATAGAGAGAGGTTTAATGTGTCTTGCAATACAGCGGCAGGGGTCATCTCCTTATGTGACCGTTTTTCTGGCGGGTTCTTTTCAGAACAGTGACAGAGAAATCTGGAGGCTTTCATTTTGACAGCTTAGTATTCATACCCCTGACCACTTGATGAGCAGACATATCTTAAGATGAACCATGGAGTACAGTTAGCTAAATCAATAATAGAAAAAGAAATTCCCATAAGAGCTTTTGCACATCATCTCATTGCATCTCGCTGTCTTAAAACTTAAAACTCCTGCCTGATCTTTTTGACTTCTGATCACTTCATTTGGAGAAATTTCCCGCTTTCAAAGCTATGGCTGAAGTGGTGCATGTAATTCAGTCTGCAGTGTGGCAGCAGAGCGTGTATCCAGCTTTCAGAACATCTTCACCTCATGAGAAGTCATCAGTCTGAGGCAAAAGTCCAAAACCTTAAGACAATAACCTTTGTGCATTTCTGCTCCATTCGGATAGAGGAAGTCATGAGACTGTGTTTAGGCCACAGCAGGTAAACTGTTCTTTATATATATATATATATATATATATATATATATATATATATATATATATATAAAACATTGTAGAAATCTGGGGTTCTGAGGGAGGACATAATGTTCACATGCTTTTCCATTTTTACTTCATTTTTCTCTAACCAAATATAACCTGGAGGGTTGTAGTTTATTGTGCTTCAGGTTAACTGTGAATAAGATCAGAACCCAAAGGTGCAAATCATTTATAGCTTAAAACTGTAGTGACTGTAGTAGTGTATGTAGCATGCTGTAGGGATTATAGGAGATGGTACAGTATGAAGGAATCTGGGCACCTCTCAGGCTCACATGGCTGTTCCATATGTGCTGTGGGTGGAGGTGACAGAGGAGCACATCGTAGCACTATTATGTGCTACTGTCGTTAAGGAGAAAGCAAATGTTTGTTATGCAAATTTTCTCAACTGTTGGTATTGCACAATGACATTCACCTGTAGGGGTAGGAGAAAAGAAATGCAATCACGAGGAGATAGCAAATAGGCTCTAACAGCTGACAAGTAAAAGTAATTCCCACAGAATCTTTTGTCACCAAAGTCGTAACTTTTCTAATGCACAACACCTTTGTTTGGAACCTATAATGGAAACATGACAGTGACATCCATTTATTTGTTGTGGCATTAGCCTTATGAATCATAACTGAATTGATTCCTAAAGTTTCCCACCATATCCATGTGAAACATTTGGGCTGATTAGACCTTTGCCTTCACAGCTGTCTCAATGAGCAATCAACAAGTCCTTAATTTGGTGTAAAATGCTTTGCTGTTTTTGTAAAGTTTAGTTCATCTAAACCTTCTTCTTAGAAAGTGACCACAAAGTTACATCGTAAAGAAATAGTTTTGCCTTTTGTTGGCCAGTATGCATTAAGAACAGAAGAAATAACAAGTGTTGACAACAAATGATGACTGTGTCCTTGGATAGTAGATACATGACAGAATGCTGCCACGTCACACCTGACATGACAGAATCTGTTGATGCGCTCTGACCGAGAGTACAGCTGATTTACAGTAGCATTCTCTAAAATCAGAGCCACACATGCATAAAGGCTTTCTTTGGGTTTCACACAGCCAGAATTCAATATTTGTGGCACCAGTTTCTGTGCCATTTCCTATTTCAGCTGTTTTAAACAGACTGGTAGAACAGCTGTTATTGCTAGCAAAATAAAATAATAAAGAACATAAATATTCTTCAACACCTTCTTATACTGACAAGCTCAAAGCACTTGTACTCTACAAGTCTCATTCGTCTAGCCACACATGTTCAAATAGTACAGGCAAGTTGGGGTTGAATGTCAGCATTTTGGTATTTGTAACGTTCCAGGTGCCACTACAGACTTTTAGAGGAGCTCATGCAGTCTTCACTTGGACACATTGGAACTCCAGAGGTATGCTAGGTTAGACTTAAAAACTGCAGCAACTCAGACACCAATTCTGAGCTCCACACTGCCAAACAGGACACGTTTTAAAAAAAAACAAAAAAACTGCAGCAACATCTGCAGCCTTCCAGTCTAATTTGAACCTGACCTCTGGACTGCTGCTGTTTGTTGTACAGTTAGTCTGACCGTGTTATTAATGAAAAAACTAAATATTCAAAGATGGTGCATCATAAGAAAACCATGTGTGCTTTATTAGTTATTAATACCGACTTTTTCTGACAAGAAATTGATTATGTTTTACAGCACTTCAAAAGCTGACCAGCATAGAAGATACTGCTTTTTCTTGAAATTTAATAAACCATAGAACAATAGAACAAAAGTGTCAGTGATGTTAATAAGAAGTGTTGAATAAGACTGTAGGGGTATTTGATGATAGTGTAACTCTACATGTATTTCAATACAGATACTGAACTTAAATGAATCAAGAGGTTATCACTGGGAGGTCGTAAAACGCTGTGAAGAAGAGCAGTGACCTGACAGCAGGACAGAACTGCTGGGTAAAACATCTTAATGGTGGACAGCTGCCAACACGCCTGTTGCTTTCCATCTCACACATAGTGAACTCAGACAGGGTACCCTATCGATCAACAAACACGTTAAACTCACCACTGCTGTTTTACTGCCAAACCTGCAGCTGTCCTAAAAACATCCACCATCATCTAGATCTGTGTGGGATGGAGCACATCACTATTCAGTCTGTTATGGACTATCATTTACCTGAAAAAGCTTTTAAAGAACAAAGGAAAAACTTTCATCATGACAGTCAGCTGATGTTGTGTAGAAGGGTCTTGTTCTACCCACTGCTGTAGCTACAGATGATACTTTAATCACAGAGGTCTCGGCTCTATCTACAAAGACAATCAACCATGACGGTTTATGAGAATTTTAAAGGGAAAATGTCTCCAAAAGCTGCAGCAAACAGAACAGTGGTAGCAGCCAGAGTCAGGTGAGAACAATAAGCACAGCATTCTGTTCAGTCAAAGAACCACTCACTGAGAGACACATCGCTACTCTGGAACAATAAAGGAATGGCGGATGTGGAGCTTTTTATTGATGACTCTACAAATATTCCATTGTTGACTGGAGTGTTGGCCCACTTCTACTCTTTAGCTGAAATCTCCCTGAAATAATCTGCAGATTTTCTGTTCCATTTGTAGCTAAAAGTTAATTAGCAAATACGGTTGTGTGAGGAAGACTGATTGTATTGAACCTTGGCTTATGTCACAGGACGCTGTCAGCCAATACATTTCTTAAATGACTTGTTTATTTTGTTTAGACAGAGTGCTGCATCAAATGACAGAAAGCGCCTTTAGAATTGTTATTACCTAATCATTTTTGTTGTCACACATAGGTAGGGTTCCACAGTCCTTGTATCATCATCATCTACTGATGTCTCCAAACCTCCTCCAGTGGTTGTGCAGTCTCTGCTTTCTGCCTCTTGTGATCAACAGGCTCAGGGTGCTGTTCCCTTTAAGGAAGCTGACAGGAGTACTCCGTTGTGCCACACTTCCCTCTGCAGGCACAATTGGAAACATCCACATCTGATTGGGGTTTTTTTCATCACTGCTCAGAGTATGGAAGACTTCTTTTTTACTGTCAATGCTGTCAGACTCTGTAGACCTTTATCTTTGTAATGAAAGGAAGATTGTCACCCTTCCTCTAATGTACTTTCTTGAATCCCTGTTTTTTATCTGCTATAATGATTAGTAAACCTCTTGAATTATGATTATTTCTCATAATATATAAATGTATCAGACTGTACATGCTGTCGTTGCAAAGAGGGGATCCTGGCAAGGTGTTGCTCTGGAACTATCTCAGGAAAGTTTAGAAGGTGGTTCTCTTTGTGTCTCATTTCACATGGCTTTTCATTCACTCTGTTATCTCCACAGGTTGCAAAGCTTCTCCATCAAGTGCTCATATCCAAGTACTATTAGATGAATCTTTACACCTGACTGGGGTGGCAGTCAGATGCTCCAGCAGGTTTGTTGGTGTGATTATTTTTTCAGTCTTGGCCTCATCTAACTATTTGTTGTCTCTGTTGCGCTCCTGGTGTCAGACAGAAAAGATTTCTGAATTTTAGATTGGCATGTTTGTCTCATGAAAGTATGAAGACTGCCAAAGTCATTCATTTGTTCAGGCATATTTCTTTCCACAGTCACTATTCTCAGAGAAAACAGCAGCACTATTGACTAAGTGCCGGAGGACCAGAGGTAACTGTTGGCACTGAGGAAGTCTTAGACTCAGGTCGTAATGTTTTGGAGCATCCAACAAAAGCCCGGGGACACTTTATTGATTCTTGGAGAGCCAGTTCAGCTTTTGCGTGTGTGGCTTTGAGGGAGGCAAGACCCTGTATGCAGTAGCGTGCTGCCCCCTGGAGCTGCTGCAGCTTCAGGTTAAATTTTACACAAATAAGGGGCTGCTGTTCTCTTTGACTCTTCTGGAAAGAGTCAAACAGAAATGTTTCTATGAAAAACATTTCTTACTAAGGATGTCTGAACTATCTGTAGCAATGCACTAAGACAATCATACACTTTAGTGAGGCATGCAAAAGTGTTTTATGACCTGTCCCTTTGGTAGGTCATACATGCTAACATAACCTGTAAGGCAGCTACAGTGTTTTGCTGTGTCTTCACTGTTTTAAACTAAATGGGAGTACCCCTTAAGAGAAATCTAGGCATCCGGCTCCCCAGCAACACTCCTCAGTTTGTCCAGGGAATTCCCACGTCATTCCAAGACTATGGCCTCAGATTATGGAGTTGTGACTGTTCTGGTGTTGTTAGATCTCAGTGCAGCTTTTGACACAGTCGATCACAATATTCTTTTAGAAAGGCTTGAACATGTTGCAGGGATCTAAGGAACAGCCCCAGGCTGGTTAAAATCATATTTGTCCAACAGATTCCAGGTTATTCATGTAAATAATAAATCTTCACACTCAAAAGTTACTTTTGTAGTGCCACAAGGTACTGCTGTTGTACCAATTCTTTGTACTATATATATATATATATATATATATATATATATATATATATATATACTTCCAATTAGTAAAAGCATCAGACAGCATGGGATACATTTCCACAGCTAAGCCGATGATATACAACTATATTTATCCTTAAATCCTGATGACATAAAAAGATGTATTACTCTAAGCTTCCGTCCATCTTCTTCCATTTATCCGGGGTCGGGTTGTGGAGGCAGCAGCTTAAGCAGAGAGACTAAGACTTCCCACTCCCCAGCCACTTGGGCCAGCTCCTCAGGAGGAATCCAGAGGCGTACCCAGGCCAGCCGAGAAACATAGTCCCTCCAGCGTGTCTTGGGTCTTCCACCTCAACTGACTCCTCTCGATGTGGTGGAGCAGCGGCTCTATTCTGAGCCCCTCCCGGAGGACCGAGCTTCTCACCCTATCTCTTCTTCTTTTTTTGTGGACCCAGTGGTCTTTATTGACAGTAGATAGTGTGTAGAAATGAGAGAGAGGTGGGGGAAGAGACATTCGGCAAGTGTCTGCGGGGTGGAATCGAACCCCCGGACAACCGTGTTGAGGACTGAGGCCTCTGAACATGGGGCACCCGTCTTAACCACTCTGCTACCCGACGCCCCACCCTATCTCTAAGGGAGTGCCCAGACACCCTGCGGAGGAAACTCATTTCAACCGCTTGGATCCGTGATCTCATTCTTTCGTGCCAAAGTTCGTGACCATAGATGAGGGTAGGAACGTAGATCGACCAATAAATCAAGAACCTCGCCTTTCGGCTCAGCTCTTTCTTCACCACGACAGACCGGTACAGCACTCGCATCACGGCAGACACCCCACCAATCTGCCTATCGTTCTCCCGCTCCATTTTTCCATCATTAATGAACAAGACCCACAGATACTTAAACTCCTCCACTTGTGGAAGGACCGCATCCTTGACCCGGAGAAGGCCCTCTACCCTTTTCCAGCTCAAGACCATGTTCTTGGATTTGGAGGGGCTGATTCTCCTCCCACACTCGGCTGCAAACTGCTCCAGCGAAAAGCCATAGATCCCGTTCGATGAAGCCAACAGGACCAAATCATCTGCAAAAAGCAGAGATCCAATCCTGAGGCCATCGAAATGGATTCCCTCATCACCTTTACTGCTCCTAGAAATCCTGACCATAAAAGTTATGAACAGAATTGGTGACTAAGGGCAACCTTGGTGGAGTCCAAATCTCACTGGAAACGAGCCCAACTTACTGCCGGCAATGCGAACCAACCTCTGACACTGATCGTACAGGGACTTAACAGCCCGTATCAAGGGGCCTGGTACCCCACACTCCCGGAATACCGCCCACATGACTCCTTGAGGGACAAGGTCGAATGCCTTCTTCAAGTCAACAAAACACATGTAGACCGGTTGAGCAAACTCCCATACATCCTCCTAGACCCTGCTGAGGGTGTACAGGTCCTTCTCAAAAAATTAGCATATTGTGATAAAGTTAATTATTTTCCATAATGTAATGATAAAAATTAAACTTTCATATATTTTAGATTCATTGCACACCAACTGAAATATTTCAGATCTTTTATTGTTTTAAAACTGATGATTTTGGCATACAGCTCATGAAAACCCCAAATTCCTATCTAAAAAAATTTGCATATTTCATCCGACCAATAAAAGATAAGTGTTTTTAATATAAAAAAAGTCAACCTTCAAATAATTATGTTCAGTTATGCACTCAATACTTGGTCGGGAATCCTTTTGCAGAAAATACTGCTTCAATGCGGCGTGGCATGGAGGCAATAGCGGCCTGAAGCTCATCCAGAGTGTTGGGTCTTGCATCTCTCAACTTCCTCTTCACAATATCCCACAGATTCTCTATGGGGTTCAGGTCAGGAGAGTTGGCAGGCCAATTGAGCACAGTAATACCATGGTCAGTAAACCATTTACAAGTGGTTTTGGCACTGTGAGCAGGTGCCAGGTCGTGCTGAAAAATGAAATCTTCATCTCCATAAAGCTTTTCAGCAGATGGAAGCATGAAGTGCTCCAAAATCTCCTGATAGCTAGCTGCATTGACCCTGCCCTTGATAAAACACAGTGGACCAACACCAGCAGCTGACATGGCACCCCAGACCATCACTGACTGTGGGTACTTGACACTGGACTTCAGGCATTTTGGCATTTCCTTCTCCCCAGTCTTCCTCCAGACTCTGGCACCTTGATTTTTGAATGACATGCAAAATTTGCTTTCATCCGAAAAAAGTACTTTGGACCACTGAGCAACAGTCCAGTGCTGCTTCTCTGTAGCCCAGGTCAGGCGCTTCTGCCGCCGTTTCTGGTTCAAAAGTGGCTTGACCTGGGGAATGGGGCACCTGTAGCCAATTTCCTGCACACGCCTGTGCACGGTGGCTCTGGATGTTTCTACTCCAGACTCAGTCCACTGCTTCTGCAGGTCCCCCAAGGATTGGAATCGGTCCTTCTCCACAGTCTTCCTCAGGGTCCGGTCACCTCTTCTCGTTGTGCAGCGTTTTCTGCCACACTTTTTCCTTCCCACAGACTTCCCACTGAGGTGCCTTGATACAGCACTCTGGGAACAGCCTATTCGTTCAGAAATTTCTTTCTGTGTCTTACCCTCTTGCTTGAGGGTGTCAATGCTGGCCTTCTGGGCAGCAGTCAGGTCAGCAGTCTTACCCGTGATTGCGGTTTTGAGTAATGAACCAGGCTGGGAGTTTTTAAAAGCCTCAGGAATCTTTTGCAGGTGTTTAGAGTTAATTAGTTGATTCAGATGATTAGGTTCATAGCTCGTTTAGAGAACCTTTTCATGATATGCTAATTTTTTGAGATAGGAATTTTGGGCTTTCATGAGCTGTATGCCAAAATCATCAGTTTTAAAACAATAAAAGACCTGAAATATTTCAGTTGGTGTGCAATGAATCTAAAATATATGAAAGTTTAATTTTTATCATTACATTATGAAAAAGAATGAACTTTATCACAATATGCTAATTTTTTGAGAAGGACCTGTAGAGCTGGTCCAGTGTTCTACGGCCAGGACAAGGAAAACCTCACAGCAGCTCTCCCTCAAGCTGCTGAAGGAGCAGCCTCTCCCGATCTCTCCTGATCTCCTGATCCCTTCTGATCCTTCTCTTTTCTTAACTTTTTCTTAGTTACTTTATACACCCAGCCTCTGGAGTTACTGTACTTTTTTGTGATTATTTTTGAAGGACTGTGGATTACCAAAATAGCATTTTGCTTAGCTGAAGACCTTGAGAAACTGCTCCAGAGAATGGAAGCAATGGTGACGAAGTTACGCTGTCTTGAGGTTAACATTGATGCAAACACTGGATATGGATATGAGACAACTTTACCAATGACTACACGTAGGGAGGAAAAACCTGGCAGTCCGGTGTTACCTCGGTCCAGCAGTCTTGCACAGAAGCTACAGAACAACGCTACTCCCTCAGCCAAAAGGTGCTTAACAGGTAGAACACCACACTCACAGGTTGATGAACACTGGCAGGCGCACTGAATTTACAAAAACAAAAGAAATTCCAGCCCAAAACAAGAGCTATTACTCCCTTCTTAATTCCACCTAAAAAAACAGATTTACACCCCTCACTTCCCTGAAAGGCGACGTAGCCTGTCAGCTACATGAAGCGGACACATAAGATAGTAAGAAACCCCCCCGCCCCCAGTTGTCATCATACACGACGGATCAATTAATGGGATTGAACTCTTCTGTAGCAAGAACACTATAATGCATAGCTGCTCCAAATAGGAGGATGTTTGTCACGTCAATGTTTATGTTTTATCGCAATGCATCATGGTACTGTCTAACAGGAAGCAGCGTATTTTACCTGTAATTCTATTGTTTTGCATCTTTCGAGGATGATTTAGCAAAGCTGATGGTTCATTAATGCTGTGTGGTTAATTGTATGGCCCGCTGGGGGCCTGATAAAAGTTCCTTTCGAATTCCCTCCGAAAAGGATCACAAAAAACGAAAAAGATGGCTCCGGGCAATAAGGAGATTAAACCCGGACGATCAAAAGAAAGCCTGGATTTCAGAAGCATTCATTTCTAGATTCCTATAATTTTGGATGAAAACATCTATTCTTTCACCTAAATCGTATTAATATAGGGTCCATGTCTTTTTAACCTTATTCGAATTAAAATGTATATTGTGCAGCAGTGCTTTGATACCTGCAAGCTTCACTGGTACGTGCAGCAGTTGTTAGTCCTATCCTGACAGCTGTTTCTACTTTGAACATTAAAGCCACTACATGACTGCATGTTTCTCCGAGAATTAATTTAACAAAAGAATGGTGTAAGCGGTGGTATTCTGTTTTTCACCAGAGACCAGATGCCATTAAAATGATACTACTAAAATTGTACAACAGCGACTATGTTTCCAAAAATAATAAAAATAAGGACACTGATCAATGAAGATTTACCCAGCATTGCAGTCGCAGTGAGCAGTGAGGATTTTGCCGTTCTCTTTAGCGATCACCCACGGGAGCGATCACCCACGCAGAGTTGCGTACTTTAAAGCAGAATACTAGGAAGTTGGAGAGAAAATGGCGCTCTACACACCTAGAGGATTCCTATTTAACCTGGAATAACAGTCTACTGCTGTATAAAAAGACCCTTTGACAAGCTAGAACAGCATATTTTTTATCATTAATAGAGGCGAATAAAAACAATCCTAGGTTTCTTTTTAGTACAGTTGCCAAACTTACACAGAGTCATAGCTCTGTTGAGCAAACTATTCCCCCAGCTCTTAGCAGTGATGATTTTATGAGATTCTTCATAAATAAAATAAATAAAATACATTTTATTAAAAATAAAATCATTGGCACCCTCCCAAACATGATTACTTCTTCCTCAGTAAATGAGTCAGTATCGGAAAGAACTGTAGAACCTCAGTATTGCTTAGGCTGTTTTGATTCAGTCGAGCTTTCGGAATTATCAAAAATATTAGCCTCATCTAAACCTTCAACTTGTATTTTGGAGCCAATCTCAACCAAATTATTTAAAGAAGTGTTCCATTTGGTTCCTGGCCCCATTTTGGATATGATGAATCTATCCTTAATAAACGGATACATACCACAGGAATTTAAAATAGCTGTAATTAAACCTTTACTCAAGAAACCTTCCCTTGATCAAGATGACTTAGTGAATTACAGACCTATATCTAACCTTCCTTTCTTATCCAAAGTCCTTGAGAAAATTGTTGCTAATCAAGTCTGTGAACATCTAAACAGTAACGAGCTGTTTGAAGAGTTTCAGTCAGGTTTTAGAGCTCATCATAGCACTGAAACAGCACTGGTGAAGGTTACTAATGATATTCTCATAGCCTCAGATAATGGACTGGTGTCTGTTCTGGTTTTGTTAGATCTCAGTGCTGCTTTTGACACAGTCGATCATAATATTCTCTTAGAAAGGCTTGAACATGTTGCAGGGATCAAAGGAACAGCACTAGGCTGGTTTAAATCATATTTGTCTGATAGATTCCAGTTTGTTCATCTAAATGATAAATCATCTTCACTCTCAAGGGTTACTTGTGGAGTTCCACAGGGTTCTGTCCTTGGACCAATTCTTTTCACCATATATATGCTCCCAATTGGTAGAATCATTAGACAGCATGGGATAAATTTCCACAGCTATGCCGATGATACACAACTATATTTATCCATAAATCCTGATGAACCCAGTCAGTTAGGTAGATTACAGGCATGTCTGGAAGACATAAAAGTATGGATGACCCTAAACTTTTTGCTTTTAAATTCTGACAAGACAGAAGTTGCTGTCTTTGGACCAGAAGTTCTTAAACAGAAACTGATTAGTCAATCACTTCATCTGGATGGCATTAAATTGGCCCCCAGTAATAACGTAAAGAACCTCGGTGTTATTTTTGACCAAGACTTGACATTTAAATCCCATATTAAACAGGTTTCTAGGATTTCTTTCTTTCACCTCCGGAATATTGCTAAAATTAGAAACATCCTGTCCAGGAGTGATGCTGAGAAACTAGTCCATGCATTTGTTACCTCAAGGCTGGACTACTGTAATTCTTTACTATCAGGAAGTCCACAAAATGCCATTAAAAGCCTTCAGTTGATCCAAAATGCGGCAGCAAGAGTTCTGATGAATATTAAAAAGAGAGATCACATTTCTCCTGTTTTAGCTTCCCTTCATTGGCTCCCTGTTAAATCCAGAATAGAATTTAAGATCCTTCTTCTTACATACAAAGCCCTTAATAATCAAGCTCCATCATACATCAGAGATCTGATTGTTCCATATGTTCCTAACAGAGCCCTTCGCTCTCAGACTGCAGGTTTACTTGTAGTTCCTAGGATCTCTAAAAGTAGAATGGGAGGCAGATCTTTTAGTTATCAGGCTCCTCTCCTGTGGAACCAGCTCCCAGCTTTAGTCCGTGAGGCAGACACTCTGTTTACTTTTAAGGCCAGGCTTAAAACTTTCCTTTTTGATAAAGCTTATAGTTAGAGTGGCTTAGGTCATCCTGAGCTATCTCTGTAGTTATGCTGCTATAGGCTTAGACTGCTGGAGGACAGACTTACCAATTTTCTTCACTCTGCTACTTCCTTTTCTCCTACGACTCTCCAGTTGTATTACAGTACATTCTGTTATTTCGACTGTTAACTTTGTTTTCTCTCAGTGTTTTTCTCTCCATAGAAGATATACCTGGTCTGGTATCCTGCTTGGCTGCAATGCCCTGTTGGACGGGGGGCATCGACTGGGATGATGCTCCCAGTAACTGAACATCCACTGTGTCCTGTTATCAACTTTTTACTCTCTGTAACATAGAAAGTTCTCTTATATCGGATCTTCTGTTCCTTCTGTGTTTCTGCTCTGTCTTCTCAAACCCCCAGACGGTCGTGGCAGATGGCCGCTCCTACTGAGCCTGGTTCTGTTGGAGGTTTCTTCCTGTTAAAGGGGAGTTTTTCCTCTCCACTGTCGCTACATGCTTGCTCAGTATGAGGGATTGCTGAAGGATTGCTGTGGTTGGAAAGTCTGCATCAACGGGGCCCAACCTCACGCCAATGACTGACGCAATCTGCTGGGATTCCTTAAATAGGAAACTTTTTAACTGATTGGAATGTTTGTATAATTATATTGAAATGACTTCTTGTTAAGTGCCTTGAGATGACATCTGTTGTGAATTGGCGCTATATAAATAAACTGAATTGAATTGAATTGAATTGAATTGAATCACGCTGAGACTCTGCTTGGCCAGGTCTGACCTCTTCTTTCAGGAGAACCACAGCTTTCTGTTTCGTAGAAGAAATTGGCCCAACTTTTCTTGAAATAATGTATTCGTAGGCCTCCAGACTTTTGAAAGTCTTTAATTTGTCATGAGTAAATGGCTCAGGGCTTTCTATTAGGTAGGAATAAATGTCTCCCGAGCCGATTTGTGGCCAAGACACTGGCAAATCGCACCAACGAATTTGATCATCCCAGATCTCAAATTGTCATCAATGCAGATTTTAAGCTTCTCTGTAAACCTTTTCCTGTCTTCAGACGTTAAAGTGTGTATATATTGGGGATTTCGCCTTCTATCTCTCTTAAAAGCATTCGCCGCCTCTATACCGGCTGCCATTTTTGTTCTTGCCACCCAACCTCCCGCGCATGCACACAATGATGTCAACAAAGATCCTCCTATATACAGTGAGAGAAACATCTAGAAAAATCATTACAATCACAGACCAATGCCCTAAACTGGAAAAGCTTGTTAAACATGCAGCATCTACTGATATTGCCAGAAAGCAATCAGAAATTATATGGAGGGACTTCTTAGATTTGTTAGAGAAACTGGAGAGACTGAAAATAGAAATTTTTATCAGCAGAAAATATCCCACAGGGAATGCCGAAAGATTCAGTAGACTCCGTTTGCTCCACAGATTTCTGAAAACAATTTCAAGATTTTTTGTGGGGCAAAGCCCTTATTCACAAGAAACTAACACTATTTGAACAGAAGCGGACAGAAACTTCTGATATCCAATTTGTTTTGCTATCCAAATCAGAAAGCCCTGGACACATGGACAGACACACAGCTCACAGAAGGAGCTCAGCACTCCTCCTTTATAAAACACTGAGAGAAAACCCCAACATACAGGCGCCGAGATGGGGGGGCAACAAGTGCGCCCACACCAGGTCGGCGCCTCTTAGCAGGGGCAACTCTAGATTGGAAAGAAGTCCAACCCCTCTCGAGGAGATGGGTTCCAAAGCCAGAGATGTGTGTCGAGGCGAGTCCGGCAATGTCCAGTCGGAACCTCTCAACCTCGCACACCAGCTCCACCTCCTTCCCCACCATATAGGTGACGTTCTACATCCCAAGAGCCAGCTTCTGCAGCTGAGGATCTGACTGCCAAGGATCCCGCCCATCTCACAGGTGGTGAGCTCATGGGAAGGCGGGCCCATGTCACCTCTTCGGGGCTGAGCCCAGCCGGGACCCATGGGTAAAGGTCCGGCCAACGTGCCCCACCTCCAGGCCTAGCTGCAGAGGGGGGCCCTGGTGACCCGCGTCTGGGCGAGGGAACATAGGTCAATATGTTTTGCTCATCATAGGGGTCTTCGGGCTGCACTTTGTCTGATAGTTATCAGTCTCCTCTCCTGTGGAACCAGCTCCCAGCTTTAGTCTGTGAGGCAGACACTCTGTTTACTTTTAAGGCCAGACTTAAAATATTCCTTTTTGATAAAGCTTATAGTTAGAGTGGCTTAGGTCATCTTGAGCTATCCCTGTAGTTAGGCTGCTATAGGCTTATGGTGCGTTCACACCAAAGCGTCAAAAACGCATTCGCAGCTTAATGCGCATCAAAGTATACCATTTTGATGAGCGTCAAGCCAGAAATACGTAGCTTGTGGGAGGAGCTAGTGCCAGACGGTGTTTTTACAAGATTGCAGCTGTTGATCTAGCGTTGGAAGAGAGAGTCTCCATTCTCTATTTACTATGGAAAGTACCCTGCACAGGTTCGCAGGGTCAGTAACATAAAAACTTGCAAAAGTGAAATTAACTTACCAGGTTGCCCTATCTTCTCACCTATATTCCTCCAAGCGAGGTCCTTTTTTTTGTCTCTGCAGAGAAAGCAGCTGGTGTCGTGTAGCTCGGGGTGATTAGCCACGGCTGTTATCAGTAATTCCTCCATGTTGAATGAATGAATTTTGCCGGCCCTGAACCCGTGAACTGGGTCACAGCAACACGTGACCCCACGTCACCAGGCTCCTGATTGGTTGACGTGGCACGAATTGACGTCGAAGTTGAGATTTTTCAACTTCAGCGGCAGATGCAAAAACACTCGTGACGCGCGAATGCACAAAATGCACCACATAAAATGATGCGCACATTTTCTGATGCGCGTGAAACGCCTCATTTGCATGAATTTGATGCGCAAATGTGGCAGAAATGCAAATCTTCTTCTTATGTGATGTAGAAAGCCTGACGCGCGTCAGCGCACTTCTGCATTGACTTTAGATGTAAATCTGACGCCCGTGACACTTCAAACACGTTCGGTGTGAACGTTAGTGTTAATTTTGACAAGAAATTTTAATTTAGTTTTAGTCATAGTCTTTTGACAAAAATAAATTTTTGTTTTAGTCAGAATCTAGTCATTAGATCATTTTAGTTTTAGTCCTATCTTAGTCGACTAAAATAACAAGCAATATTAGTCAACTAAACTAAGCTATTTTAGTCGACTATAATGAATATAATTTTTTTCTAATGCCTTGATTTTCTACCTCTGTATAGAGCATGGCAAAAATACTAATAATAATAATAAAATAATAAAAATAATATTGCTTTATATAATAAGTGCATTTGAACAGTCACATAACATTTTTGGATGATCTACCCAGTGTGAGTAAACTGACTAAATGAAGAACAAACATGTTTTAACAAAAAAATATATTCAAGACACAGAAACAGAAACAGTCCTACAGTTGTAGGAGGAGACCCCCTTGTTCTACACAAGCTTTGGTTTTCTAAGGTATTTTTTATCTGTTGTAATTTGAGGTTAAGTGAATATTCACTAAACCCCTTAAATCGTCACTGGATGTACTTTTTAGTTTGTTCAACGACACACACTCATATATAAACATATATGTATATATATATATATATATATATATATATATATATATATATATATATATATATACTATAACACACATGCACGCACACACGCACACACACACATACACACACGCACACACACACACACACACACACACGCCCACACACACACACACACACACACACACCCACACTACCTGCTGTGAGAATTTAATTGTAAAGATAAACTTAAAAAATGTTTCTTCCGCTTTAAATTCACTGTCATCATATTTGTATCAGTTTTTCATTTTAGTCTTTAAAGTACCCAAATTTGCCCATTACTTTATATTTTTGTCTGTCTGTTGACATCATTTAAAAAATATTTAATCAGATATTAGTTGTACTCATGTACCTTTTTTTCTAAATACTATTTTACCCTTACTCAAGTTAATTTGTACGAGCTACTTTTTACTTTTATGTGAGTGAAAATATGTTGAACTTGTGCTACTCTTACTTGGTACAATATTTGGGTACTCTACCTACCTCTGCTCATAAGTTGAACATATCTAAGATGACGAAGGTGACACGGTTATGTCATTTGCCTTGCAAGTACTTTTCAGGTCGTCACATATGCTACTACAACAATGTTAACGCTTTCTTGTCTTCAGCTTTGTTTATCTCATTAAAACAAAACAACATATTTGCGAACTTACCTTTGAAAAGTTGTCGAAGTGGCCATTCTGTAGATGCCTCTACAGATTTACTGCTCCACATTCTCCACATTGCTCTCATCGTTGTCATAACTGAAATAGGTCCATAAGTCTTCTCTTCGTTTTCTTACGGCTTTGGACATTATCGGCTCTTTCTTATATCATCTTGTCGGCTTTCCGGGAGCTCATTTAAACAAGCTGTGAGCTTCCTGTCACCACTCAACAACACAGACTGATTGATTCACTTTTCAGCTAGTCCCGCCTGCTCCACTTGTTGAGTGGTTCTTTTGTCTATTCTTTGCATCTTTTCTGTCTTCTGATTGGATTTCTGTCATTCTGGATTTTTGTCTCGTCCTTTATTCGTCAATGAAAATGTAAATCAATTTAGTCACTGTCTTTGTCTTTATGCAAGCTTTTTTATTATTATTTTCATTTAGTTTTCGTCTGCAAAAATATATTTGTGACGAAATATAATGATGAAAATATTTTGTCAACAAAATTAACACTGCCGTTAGACTGCTGGAGGACAGACTGAGCCCTTTTCTTCACTCTGCTACTTTTCTCTTCTACTACTCTCCAGTTACATTATTTTGCTGTTATTTCGACTTTTATCTTTGTTTTCTTTCAGTCTTTTTCTCTCTATAAAAGCTATTCCTGGTCTGGTATCCTTCTTAGCTGCAATGCCCTGTTGGATGGGGGATATTGTCTGGGATGATGCTCCTGGTGACTGAACATCCTCCATGTCCTGTTATCAACTTTTTACTTTCTTTAACATACAGTAGAAAGTACTCTTACATCAGTTCTTTTGTTCTTTTTTTGTTCTCTGCTCTGTCTTCTCGAACCCTCCAGACGGTCGTTGCAGATGTACTGAGCCTGGTTCTGGTTCTGTTGGAGGTTTCTTCCTGTTAAAGGGGAGTTTTTCCTGTTCACTGTCGCCACATGCTTGCTTAGTATGAGGGATTGATGTGGTTTGAAGTCTGCATCAACGGCACGCAACTGCCAGTCAATGACTCAATGTAATCTGCTGGGATTCCTTAAATAGAAAACTAGCTAAAACTTTAAACTGATTGGAATGTATGAATGATTGTACTGAAATGACTTTTCTTGTTAAGTGCCTAGAGATGACATCTGTAGTGAATCGGCGCTATTTAAATAAACTGAATTGAATTTAAATAAATAGAAGCAACATTTAGGCCCTCCAGTGGGTTTTGGGTACACCCTAAGATCTCATCACAGTGGGACTTTCACAGAAAACTTTCAAAAGCATTCTGATCAAACAGCAGCTCAGCTGCTGAGGAGAAGCAGCTCCACTCTGAGATTTCTCCTGAACAACTGAAGTCCTTACAGAGGAAGGCTATTTTGGCCAAATATATCCAGGTTCTTTGTGCTTTAGCTATGATCCATATCCTGTGAACATAGGTGAGGGGTGGAGTCGAGATGTACTGCATTGTATAATCTGTCTACCCATCCCCCAGCTCTATCCAACACCTACTCATGAACAAACCCCTCTTTAGAACTATCGCCCCAACATCAGGGAGGGTGGGATATTCTCGGAGCTACATTGTGCAGAACTTCAGTTCAGGGTTGGGTGTCTCATGAAGAATTGGCCTCAGTTGTCGGGCCAGACAAGGAGTGATTAGAGCATCTGGATAGCCCACTAATAGTGGAAAAATAGTGGAAAAACAGCAAAACAGACAGAATTACCATATTTGGTAAAGGATATCCTTGTAGCAAGATAGGTTGGCATTCTGCAGGAAACACTTAGCTCCTGATGACATGAAAGTCCAAACAGCAGGAGCTGACTGAGATTTTCATTCAATCTGCACCATTTCAACTCTGATCAGATTATAATTGAGATTTAAAACAAGAAATAAGACCTGTATCCTGAATTTCGAAACCGAATCCTGCTAAACTGGAAACAGTACAGTATGATTCCCAATGAGACTCTAACCTTGGTAAACAGAAAGGGAAATCAAAAGTTAAAACTGAGTGAAACAGTGACAGGAAGTGGAAGTTTGAATACAAGTCCCATAAAGGCTCTAAAAACAAATTCCAAATCAGAAAGACCAAACCATTTGAAAACAAAAACATAATCTGTTGATGCGTTCAGAGGAAATGGGTTTCTCTGGCTGGCTGATCAGGAGACATTGTCAGTAGTGGCGCTACATCTAATCCAAACTCTGCATCATTTCCAACACTGAAATGTTTTTATGATTTGGAAAGCTTATCATGAGGAAAGTGTGCCTTTAAAAGCTGTAAAAGGAAACTTTGAAGAAAAATCTTCATTGTAGTCCTTCACCTTTGTGCACTCAGACCTCCCGAGAAGACCATTCCGTTTTTGGCCTTTGGCTGAGGCGTTTTATTTTGATCAGCAGGTAAAGGCAACCTTAGGTTTCTTTCAAAGGTCCACAAACTTGTTGTTACCATCACTGAATCAATATACTCTGATTTAAATTAATTTCATTAAGTGCAAAGCAAAAGGTGTCTATAAGTTTAGAAACAGATATAAGAAATAGATCCACAGCCTTTATTTTGTTGAATTAGGCTATTTTCTCCTAATCTATCCTCACTCAGTTCCCATTCAAGTTCTCAAGTTTCTTAATTTTCTAAGATATTACAAAGCAGCTCTCCAAATCCTCAAACTTTATTGTGATGCTTAAAGTACAGAGATGTTGTCCCATTTCCATGTCAGTAGAATTAAACTAGTTTGTTCAGAGCTGTGATGAACTAGTGGCGATGTCGAGGTTTCAGGGGCAGGATACACCGTGGACACATCACCAGTCAACACAGAGACATGCTTATACACTCTTATTTCATTCCATCATCAATGTTTTTGAATGGTGGAATGAAACCAGAGAGGTCACACAAAACGGACCAAACAGGGAGAACACAGATGGGACAGTGTTAGCTACCCACAAAAAGTCCCACTCATGTATTATTTGCCTAAAGTATTGCTGGAAAAAGATACACTCATTGTGAAATCTCACTTAATAATTCCAGCATGTGGTGAGCAAACATTGTGTGAAAGTATCCCTTTGCTTGGCCTAATTTCCCTGAAGGACTGAAAAAAGTCATCTCTGAGTAGAGCTGATATACTTTGCCCTGGGTATAAGAAACCCTGCTGTAATAAACTTGTTGTCGGAAACATAATGGAAAAATCTTCAGGCCTGGTTCTAAGCCTATTGCCAGTATCCAGAGGCTGCTAGACTAGCTGCTATCAGAATTTAAAGCCTATGAAAAATGGAAAAGGGCACATTGTTGGCTCCAGGCCTGGCCACACACTCAGCCCTTGGGCAAAGGCCCTAACCCATAACATCTTTGCAATTTTCCTCTGATGTGTGTGTGTGTGTGTGTGTGTGTGTGTGTGTGTGTGTGTGTGTGTGTGTGTGTGTGTGTGTGTGTGTGTGTGTGTGTGTGTGTGTGTGTGCTTGTTTCACACACAGTTCTCCACAGACACTAGATTGGCTACACACTGTTTTGTCATTGTGATGTAATGAGCCCTGATTGCCCAGTTCTTTGCCAGGTAAAATAAATTTGTTATTCTATTACAGCTTGATAGACCTGCCTGCCTAAAGGTACATTCAAAAAAGTCTTTAGCAGCGCAAGGTTTGCCAGGGGCCTTTTTGGCTCCATCCAAGCCTCTTCTGCCAAGTGACAGGATGGCTGCCAGTTTCCACAGCAATCTCCGCCACCTGTGATGGATGGCCCAGTGGGTTAGTCTACACAAACGCAGCTGTGATTGCACAGAGCCATAATGGAGGAATAGAGTGTGTGTGTGTGTGTGTGTGTGTGTGTGTGTGTGTGTGTGTGTGTGAGGGGGGGACCTGTGAGCAGGAGATAGACAGAGGTTTTATAAGCTTTCATTTGCTTTGAGCAGAAATATTGAGAGCAGATTCAAAGCTCAAAGACTGTGGAGAATTAGCTGCGGTCATCCAGAACTGCTCCAGTTTGCTCTGCGCCCCGACAGGAGAATAACCGAACAGAAACTGTGAAGTTTAAAAAAAAAGAGTAGTTAGGATTAAACACAAATGAACAGAACTTAGTTATTAGAGAGAGAAGGTATTTCACTGAAAAACTCGTTGTGATCTCTCTGTACAGCTACATGAAATATGAAAATGTTCAGAATGTCCTGGTTCTGACCTATTTGATCAAGTCATATTTAGGTTGAAGCTTTTTATTAAGCGTATCCTAATCAGACACCACCTCATCATCTTTACCGTCGACCCAACATGCTTTTATAAAGCTGATTATTATACACACAGAGCAACAGTCTAAAATAACACAACAGAAATGATCATAAAAAAGACTTTTTTCCATATCTTTCACACCATGAACAAAATATGTTTTAATTACCCACTGCTTGTTATTAACCAGCTGCCTGTTTAGCTGAACGTTGAAGCCCTTTCAGTTTTCTATCTATGCTCTGCAACATGAAACACTTTTCTATTCTTTATCACACTATTATACAAGGAATCATCTTATGCAAGTAGTTTTTTTTCTTCCTGGCATCTTAATGACTGGCTGGAAGTGTGTATCTCCTTCACGGACATGAGATCCAGGAAGCTTTGGGATTCCTCTACATGACATGTGGATCACATGACTTCACTCAGATGGGGCTTTTTTTGTCATTGTTTGAGTTTTAATAAGTAACTCCAAAACAAAATGACAATTTACAGTAATTGCAGCTAAAGGTGGATTTACATGCAGTTAGGAGGGGTGTACTTACTCTGTACCCATCAGGCTTTTCTTTTCCTCACAAAGATCCATTTAGGAATAGATATTTAAAGATTCCAAATCCCAGTCTGACTTACAGAAACAGTTTATCTGCTTCATTTACTGTGAATTGGCCCTATATAGATAAACTGAATTAAAGCTTTATCTTAAGATTATTGTACTAATTTGATGTTTGTGAATAATGTGTATTCTGTTTATTGTTTATATAATCTGTTTTTTGTTCCTGCTACTGTAATTTTTCTTTTTCAGTCTGTTGTGAAGAGTGTGATCTCTTCATCTAGGGTAGCAGCATCAGAACAAGGGACTCACCAACCTGCTTCTGTTCTGGGGACTGCTCTGGAACATCTGGAGTTTAATGTGCAAAGAAGCTTTTTTATAAAACGGACTTTACTGACCACCCTAAGCATCTTCTTCCTGAGACTGTTGTTGTTGTTGCACAACAGTGTCTTTAGTCAGAAGCTTTTTCGGATCTGCTGTAATACAGGTCGCTACAGGAGAGCCTTCCTTCCCATGGCCATAAGCATCTACAATAACTTTTAGAAGAAAATTATTCAACCACAATAGATGTGCCTGAACATAGCAGGCATGACACAGAAGCCGTTTTCAGACAGAAGTTCTGGAGTATTTGCGGACAATTCCATCCGGTCTTTAACCGGAGTTGTGTTTTCAAATACACCACATTTTTCCGGAACATTGCCTTTCGGCTGCTTTCACACAGCAAGAAATGTACTGGAGGATCGTGATGAATGTCTGGGGGAGTGGGGGGTTGTATGTGGATATGACGGAAACTTAGTGCGGCGGGCGTACGTCATTTCCCCAAACAAATGGATTACTGCAAAGATGGTCAATGAAACAGCAGATCTACTCACAGCGCTCGTCTTTGTGATGTGTGCAATTTTGCGCACATGGAAACGCTTAAGAGACATCGATGAAGAAGCTGAAGAAGCCGTGTCCTTATGCACTGCCGTTCACGTGACATTTATACGTCATCAATGTGTGCGTTCATAGCGTTCCCTGCCCCACTCCCCTTTTCCCCACCACACCCATCCAGCTTTCAGACTCAAAAGCAAACCAGACGAAGTCCGGAAAATTACTGTTATTCATGGCCCGTTTGAAAGGGGCTAGATAGACAGGAAGGTACAGCAGGCAACATGGTTTCATCATTTTTCTAGTAACGAATGTTTAAATCAACAACACAATATTCACAGGTTATAAAACAACTTGGCAAGCTGTGGAAGCAAAAACAAGCTGCACATTTTTATATTTGGCTAAGCAGAATATATTTCTGTTGGGGTGTGGCTGACTAAACATCACACAACCAATGACAGGTACTGGGAGTTTATTCAGTGGCTACGACAGGGTCAGAGCCCAAATATAATCAGATCTCTTAAATCAATTTTTGTTTTGATTTTTTTAATCTAAATTAAATGTGCATTACTCTTATATGCTGCATATCACATTTTAACACTCCGTATTTTGCAGAATTAATGGATGCTAAACAAAGTGCTGGTTGAACCATTATTGATCAATAACTGTTCTTTGTTCTTTTTGCAGAGAGACATGCTGGATGTCAGTCAAATAATGAAGGATTTAGCCAGTATGGTCCACGAACAAGGAGACACAATAGGTAAGGCCCAGTTTTATTGTGCTTTTAAAGGTTGATTCATTTTTCTTGCTTTAGAAAAGTAACATTTTAAAGAGCTGTTTTACTACCATACAATTCATTGATAACATAATCTGATGGCATTTTACCAGTTTGTGATGAAATCAAATATTTGGGACATTATATCACTGCTGACTTATCGGATGATAGAGACATTTATAGACAGTGTCGTTTGCAATATGTGCGGGCTAACATGCTTGTCCGGAAGTTTTTTATGTGCCCTGTATCTGTTAAAATAACATTGTTTAAAGCATTCTGTACCCCAATGTACACTGCCTATTTATGGTGGAGTTTACAGAAAAAACAGTTTACATAAGTTACAGGTGGCATACAATGATGGGTTGAGGCTCCTGCTGAGGGAACCTCGCTGGAGCAGTGCCAGTCAGTTATTGATGTATACTGGTGTTCCCTCCTGTGCTGCGGTGCTTCGTAACTTGATGCACAGATGTATATGCAGGCTAATACATTCAGAAAATTACATAATTTCCTGCTTAACCAATGTGAAACAAAGTTCAAATCGTCTCTCATCTAATTTGTGGAGACACTGGAGGTGCTGCTTATTTGCATAACTGATTTGGAGGTTTTGTTGTGCCGGTTGTCTTTTTTCCTGTTTTTATTTTTATTCTTATTTCATTTTGTTTTATTTCTTTACTATGGACCGCATTGATGATGATAAACTTTTAGACCTCCGCAACAGAAAAGCTTCTCTGATACAGAGTCAAGATCACACAGATATTAGTCTGATGAGAGAAAATCCAGTTAGACTTCTGTAAATGCTTCTCAGTTCCCTGAACTGTTGTAGTCTGGGCAAAAAAGTTAGCACCGGGATACAGACTCTGCTGCTGGGTCACAGATTGTTTCATCTGGCTCAATCAAGAACACTTAGAAGAGAATTGGTCTTTACTAAATGTCAAACAACCATGAAGCTAAAGAGACATACCTGGAAAATATTGAGCTGATGGGGTGGCTGATCAGTTCTGCCTCAAGGTGAAAGGTCTGAGAGTATAAATAGATCCAAACTGAGGTTACTGTCTTTAGCTTTGTTCTGAGTTAGCAACGTTTTCACTCTGTTGGTCGAAGATTGGCTCATTTGCAGATGGGTTTACAGCTGCCACAGATAAATGAAGACAGAAGGGTAGAGTAGCCAAACATTGTAGAGCAGCATTACTTCAATATAGTTTTACTCACGTAGGAGTAGAAAGTAGGCAAGGCAATTTTATCTGTATAGCACACTTTGTCACGAGGTGTGTGGAGAATGGACCCAAATGCACTCGCTGAAGGAAGGTGCAGGATGTTTATTATAGTCAGGAGGTCGTGGTGATGATGATGATGATGATGATGAAGATGGCAGGAACAGAAACACTGGACATCGGGCAGGGAAGGAAGACAGCAGGAAGACGACACACCATGGGGATTGACAACTACTACTGACTACTACTAAGGATCCGGCCGGGAGTGAAAGGAAGTGAGGGGTCTTAAAGGCAGGAGGTGAGTAGGATCAGGTGTGGATGATGAGACAGACAGGTGAAGACAATAAGGCAGGAATAGGGCAGCGTGACAGGACCCCCCCCTTTAAAGGTGGATTCCAGACGCCGTGGAGAGAGTGAAAAAGAAAAGGAAGAGAAAAAAAACAAGCACCCTTGCCAGGGTGGGTGGAGGGGGCCCACGGAAGGAGGGCCCGAGTCTCTTTGGGTACGCCCCTGGAAGTCTGGCGGACGGCCCCGGTGGCGGCCCCTGAGGACCTGGAGGTCGGGCGGACGGCCCCGGCGGCGCCCTCTGGCTGGACGGACGTCGGGCAGACGGCCCCGGCGGCGTCCTCTGGCTGGACGGACGTCGGGCGGACGGCCCCGGTGGCGTCCTCTGGCGGGACGGAGGTCGGGCGGACGGCCCTTAGGTCCTCTTCTGAGGGTCAGATAGCACCAAAGATGCCTGGCCGGTAAAGGTCGGCTGAGACAAAGAGAGTCTGGAGGCTCGGACGCCTCCTGAGACGGAGAGTCTGGAGGCTCGGACGCCTCCTGAGACGGAGAGTCTGGAGGCTCGGACGCCTCCTGAGACGAAGGTTCTGGAGGCTCGGACGCCTCCTGAGACGAAGGTTCTGGAGGCTCGGACGCCTCCTGAGACGAAGGTTCTGGAGGCTCGGACGCCTCCTGAGACGAAGGTTCTGGAGGTTCGGACGCCTGCTGAGACGAAGGTTCTGGAGGCTCGGACGCCTGCTGAGACGACCGTTCTGGAAGCTCCAGTGACGGGGACGGGTCCTCCCTGACCCTCCCTGGGAGCTTCAGCGACGGGGACGGCTCCTCCCTGACCCTCCCCGGGAGCTCCAGCGACGCATGGGGAAATGTCCATCGCTGGAGAGCCGCCGCTGTGACCGCCAGAAACACGGCAGCCACAACAACGGCGGGCTCTGGAGCTGGAAAGGGCTCTGGAGCTGGAGCTGGAACGGGCTCTGGAGCTGGAGCTGGAACGGGCTCTGGAGCTGGAGCTGGAACGGGCTCTGGAGCTGGAGCTGGAACGGGCTCTGGAGCTGGAGCTGGAACGGGCTCTGGAGCTGGAACTGGAACGGGCTCATGGACTGGAACAGGCTCATGGACTGGAACGGGCTCATGGACTGGAACGGGCTCATGGACTGGGACTGGAACGGGCTCGTGGACTGGGACTGGAACTGGAACGGGCTCTGGAGCTGGAACGGGCTCACGGACTGGAGCCGGAACGGGCTCACGGACTGGAGCCGGAACGGGCTCACGGACTGGAGCCGGAACGGGCTTACGGACTGGAGCCGGAACGGGCTCACGGACTGGAGCTGGAACTGCCCCGGAAGCGGCCCCACCTCGGCGGCGTCGCTGCCTGCGGCGAGGCGCTCCCCTGGAGCAGAGGTAGGCCGTCTTGTCCCCATAGAAGAACTCGAAGAGGTCCTCCTCCCTGATGTGTGGAGCCCCCGAAGAGCCAGCTGGAGGAGGGACAAAGACCACGGGGGAGCGAACCGGCGGTGGGTGCCCCGCAGAGATGGAGCCAACGTTGGTGGTCCGTGTGGCCGCGCCGCCCTGCTCCTCGCTCGCTGAATCTCCGGTTCGGCGGGTCCGTCGCCTACGGCCAGATGGTGGAGGCGGAGAGGGCGGACCGATCGTCTGATCCAACGCCTCCTGGCGAATCCTCTCCGCCTCGCGCCGCAGATCGGCGAACTCCCGGGCCGAGAAGACTCTCTGGAAGTGAGGGATCACTCCAAGGATCTCCCCGGCTCCGGAGACCCGCACAGGGAGGTAAGGAGAGGCAGCGAGTCTGGCCAGGCTGGCCCAGACGTCCTGGCGCAGGGCGGCGATCTCCTGGGCGAGTGCTGGGTCCATGTTTAGGGCCGGATCTTTCTGTCACGAGGTGTGTGGAGAATGGACCCAAACGCACTCGCTGAAGGAAGGTGCAGGATGTTTATTATAGTCAGGAGGTCGTGGTGGTGATGATGATGATGATGATGATGAAGATGGCAGGAACAGAAACACTGGACATCGGGCAGGGAAGGAAGACAGCAGGAAGACGACACACCATGGGGATTGACAACTACTACTGACTACTACTAAGGATCCGGCCGGGAGTGAAAGGAAGTGAGGGTCTTAAAGGCAGGAGGTGAGTAGGATCAGGTGTGGATGATGAGACAGACAGGTGAAGACAATAAGGCAGGAATAGGGCAGCGTGACACACTTTCAACAACAGGGTAATTCAAGGTGCTTTACATGATTTGGTGATAAAGAAAAACATAGAATATAATGTTGGAAATTAAAAACAGCAATTTATCGACTAGTCATCAAATAAAAACTTAAAGGTTGAATATGGAACAATTTAATAAAAAGATATTTAAAAAAACATCCACGGGGCGTTTAGAGGGGTGCAGTATTTCCACTAAAAACATTATATTTGAATTAAAATAAAATAAAATATTGATTTTGACGGGCACGACATTGGCATTATATTTACATCTACCAGCAAATAGCGGGCAGCATTGCAGGTTGCCTAATACGGTAAACGTCCGTTCGAAACAGGGAGGCTGGTTCTGTGGAAAATAGTGGAGTCAGCAAGTCAAGTACCTGCTTCATTTGTTATCCTGTTCAGAAGAGGAGCGACCAGAGAAGATCAAAAACCAGGGTGTGTTTAGGTAAAGCCTACAATAGATGGACTCAAATTGTAAAATAAACGCATTAGTCAAAATTAGTTATTTACCCCGTATGACTCGTCCCTAGACATGGCGCAGGCTGGTCACTTCACGTATCGGCAGTGAACCTGGCATCCTGACTACTGGAAACCTTGTTCTATTGTTGCAACTACAACCTCCACACATAGATGTCGCTATGGTGTCCGTGTTCCATATCCAACCTATAAGTAAAATTAAGATAGTATTTGGTAAAAAGGCAAGTCTGAGTAACTGTTTGATCATAACATCTAATTTAATACGTACAATTATTTAATCAGCCACACAAAAATGTATAAAGTTAAGTGCAAGTTTTTGTATTTTAAAGAATAAAATAAAAAGTCCAAACAAATAACACCATTACTGAAAATTAAATTCAAGCAGAATAAAACACCCATTTTCAAATATATTTTCCTTTAAAACATGAACCTTTGAAACCAATACTAAACTTGGTAAAATGTTGGAAAAGTACAAAGTACTTCCACGAACTATACATGTCTACTGTGTATACACTTGACCTTCCAAGTGGCTCAGCAGATAGAAACTAGAAGAATTAAGCTTGTGTACAAACTAGAAGTCTGACTTTAACATAAACTGTGTAGATGTGTGTCTGGTGTATTTTTGGTTAAACATGCTTGGTCTTTTACTCCAGGTTGGTAGAGTGGCCAGAAACTCTACTCAAGTGAGAGTAGCATTACTTGATTATAATATTATTCAAATAAAGGGGAAAAGTATGCGACAGTAAAACTACTCCTAGAGGTACGGATTTTCCAAAAAGTGACTTCGGTGAATAAATCTAGTTGTTACACACATCTGTAAATGAACCATTGGCACGACAACATTTTACCCCCCCCTGAATGGGTGTTGTAAAGTGTAAAGCTAGTTCTGTCACTTCTGTGCAAATAAAACCTCCACATTGTACATTCAATTAAATAAGTAATACCTCAATTGAATTTTATGTTAGAAGAAAACAGGACATTTAGAAGTGTCAAAGAGAGCAAATATTATAATATACCTGTGGATCTCCGTAGGTTTGGTTCATCCTTGTGTCCAATTTGCCTAAAGATGCCTGAAGTTGTCCATTTTTCGTTTTTGAACAATTGAATACCAGCATGGGAAGATTTGTCTGCTTAATTTAACCTTTAATACATACAGCTGTAGAGCACCGAAATGGCTAGAGGTGTAGGCAATACTAGTCATCTCATTAGCCTTAGCCAGCGCATTCGAGTAGATGGGAGCCAATGGACAAAGACGAACATCAGTAATTTGATTTTGATGCAGGTCAAAAAAGGGTAGCCAGTGGAGCTCAACAATCAGAAGGAGGATGTGTGTTGGACTATCCACAGAGGTTTCATTGCACAGGCTGATGGACCAGTTATACGACCATATAGACTACACCAGGAGCATTGTGGGATGTTGGGTTAGGTACGGCCTGATCTTTCTTATGTTTAATGAGGTGAAGCAGCATGTTTGAGTGAAGGAGGCTACATGATCGTTAAAGATCAGCTTCCAAGTTAACAATGGCGCCAAATTAGTTAAAGAGTGGCTTAAAGTCAACAAAATCTGAATTTTGGAATGGCCATCACAAAGCCTTGATCTCAATCACAGAGAACATTTGTGAGCTGATCCGAATAGGTGTGTCAGCAAAGTGGTCCAGTTCCACCAGTTCTATCAGAAGGAATGCGCCACAATGCAAAACAGGAAAAAAACATAGAGAAGCTGATTGAAGAATACTCAAAACATTTGACTAAAGTCATACAGTTTAAATGCAATAAAGTAATATATGTAAATTTCTGAAGTTGAAGTTTAAGAAAAGAAAGACCAAAACAGGCATTTAGCAAACGGAAACAACTTTGGTCATCCTAACTGAACTAAAACATGAAACGTCT